>JAAEAF010014167.1:0-12445 GCA_011037195.1 Triatoma infestans
GTGTTGCTCGAAAACTCACTCTTAGGTTTGAAACGCCGATTTTAGGGATTTTCGTGAACCTTACAACCAACTGAAGTGAGTGTTGCTCGGAAACTCACTCGTACGGGTGAAACGCCGATTTGAAAGATTTTCTCGAACCTTACAACCAAGTGAAGTGAGTGTTGCTCGAAAACTCACTCTTACGTTTGAAACGCCGATTTTAGGGATTTTCTTAAACCTTACAACCAACTGACGTGAGTGTTGCTCAGAAACTCACTCTTACGTTTGAAACGCCGATTTTAGGGATTTTCTTGAACCTTACACCCAACTGAAGTGAGTGTTGCTCGAAAACTCACTCTTACGTTTGAAACGCCGATTTTAAGGATTTTCTTGAACCTTACAACCACGAAGTGAAGTTTTGCTGCGAAAACTAGTATTAGGGTAAAAAGACCGGTTCTAGCACAGGGGCTACGGAGCCAAGTCTTTTTTGGGGGTTGCAAGAACGCCGCTGCCATCATCCAAATCAATGAGCTTAATTCAAAGATGACGTCATCCGATGGCTTTAATTATCATTCAATTCGAAGACTATTAAATTACAAATAAATTATATATTAAATTATAAATATAAATAAATTATAAATAATTAATAAAATATATATTAAATTAAAAATATAAATAAATTATAAATAATTAAATAAAATGAGATAAAAAAAGTTGTTTTACCTGGAATCGAACCTTAATTTTTGGGTTAGAAGGCGGTAATGCAACCCACTAGACCAAAGTGGCCACTTAGTTCATATGTAGAAAAGATCTCGCCTATAAATTTACTGTGGAGTGCCCGTGCGTGCGTTGCACGCGCGCGCGTTGCACGCGCGCGCGTTCCATGTAGTTGTTTAGCTTTGTAGTAGTTTTGTTTAAATAATCATAAAAAAAATTTAAAAAAGTTTTATTTTTTTTTAATTTATTAGTTTTTACACCTAATAACTATAGTACGTATTTTTTTTGTAGTTTTCTTTAGATCCTTATACCTCACCCACATACTTCTCCGTCATATCGTTTCCCTCCCTCTCTCTCTCTCTCTCTCTCTATATATATATATAAAATATATACACAGACACCTAAAGAAAGGCTCCGCCCCACGAACCCCAGGCCAGGGTTCATTAACCTGTATTTTTCCATTCGTACAGAAGTTTATTAACCTCTATTTATGCACAATGTTTGCAATATAATTTCTAATTATAATATATTTATTTATTTTTTTTTTTTTAGACAGATACTTATGTAAGTTTTTTGGTAAACAATAAACTAAAACTTAATCTATGGTTCCTTCTTATACACCATACTTATCTATTTTTATCGATCAAGTATATTGGACATTTAATACAGTATATTGATTTATGAGTCACTTACCTGTGTAAGGTTTTTGGTAAGCAATTACAATTTAATTTCCATTTTCCTTCTTTGAGAGAAATCTATTTAGCCTATTATACAAAACACACCGAGGACAGCCGAACTACAGAGCCGATAATAACCGAACAGTCCTTATTTTTTTTTTTTTTTTTTTTAAACACATACACAATATACAATCATTTGTAATTAAGTTGTCCAAGTTTTCTAATAATAACCACAGTCCAAATCGTTCGTTAGTAGGTTTTACTTTTCTTCCATAGAGCTAAGAAACACTTAACACTTTGTGCGAGCCCATGTTGTCTCTGCCGATGACCGATTAACACTTAATTACAAAGGACTCCACTATGAGTTAAATCTCCACTTTCCTTTTTAAGATAATTTTTTGTTTTGTTTATCGATCACTATATTTATAGAATCTATTATATCGTTTTCTTTTTGGTACTGCTTAAAGTCGTTGGATCTGTTATCTAACGCAATGTACGACGAAATAGTTAATAATATGTTTTGTCGAACTAATTGTTTATGCAATTAAAGAAAGGGGGAAAAAAAAAAATCTAGTGTTTAACCAGAGATTTAATAACTGTTGTATCTCAATTTACGTATCAAATTCCACACATTTAATCACTTTTCTAATCTAAAACGTACTCAATTTACACACATATTTCCGTCAATTCTTGCAAAGAAGAGATGTAAGTTTTCGGTTAGAAATGTAGAAAGTGCCTATCTTACAAATTGACATGTAAGAAATAAAAGTAAGAATAGCGATTTAAGCGTACATATTAAAACTAGTAATTTAAATGGAACTTATATATTTTTAAACACTTTTTATTAAAGCAAAAGTAATTTTCTCTAGAGATAACTACTGTAAGTTTGCAGTTAAAATTGTAAAAGTCGAAAGTGCGTATCTTAGAGCTTAACATTTAAGAAATAAAAGCAAGAATTGCGGTATATACGCATTTATTAAAACTAGTAATTTAACTGGAATTTATATGTTATACATTTTTAAACACTTCTTATTTGAGCAAAAGTAATGAGTTCTCTTCTTATTTGAGTTCTCTCTAGAGATAGTTTGCGGAGTTTCGCAGTAATATCTTACTACAGTAGTATTTTTCTGTAGTCTTTTTACAGGAGTAAGTCTAATTCCACCACAGTGGAAAGCTGATCCTACACAGATAATGTAATTTAAAAAAAAAAAAAAAATCTTCTATCGAATTAATTGTTTGTACAATTAAACAATTACTTAAAGAAAGGAAAACTTAGTGGAACCAGTAGTCTTTTTATCTCAATTTAGGTACAAAATTCCCCTACATTTTTGCAATCTAAGAAGCACTCAATTTACGTACATAACTCCCCCAAAATAGTGATCAGTTTCCAATTTAACTGGTAAATGAATTATTTTATATTTTTGTAATCTAATAAGTATTCAATTTACATATATAATTCCAATAGAGAATTTAATAAATTAATGGGATTTATACCATACCTAGATAGAAGTAACTTCCTTAGTGAGTAACAGATTGATATTCGCTCCTAGAGTTATGGATGTGCAAATGGCGAATGATTAGACACAGTAGAGAATGTATTGTGTTAAATGTCTTTGGTCAGGTCAAAATGTAAAATCACAGCACAAAGCAAAGTTGGACTACAATTAAATCTGTCGAATAACCAAGAAAAACAAAGATATACAAAAGAATATATTGCACTAAAACATTCGTAAGTTATCGTATTGTGAATTGGAATAACAGTTTTGCTAGTAATTTCCAAGTTCTTTCCTCAACCTTTCTAAATATGTAACAACTTCTTCTGCCATCTTACATTCTTAAACAGGCATAGGATATTATGCGCTAAAAAACATGTTCTTTTTAATAAAAGAATATTGGAACAAGTTAAACCATTATAAGTTTCTAAGCTGGGGAAATGATTGCATTATATCCAAATTCGAAATCTTCTGTTTTGGAGCCATTGTCTAATGTCTATTAGTCCAAGAAAAACACAGATATACAATAGAATATAAACATATATTGCACTAAAACATTCTTAAGTTATCGCATGGCAATTATTGTGGATTGCAATAACAGTTTTGCTAGTACTTTCCAAGTTCTTTCCTCAACCTTTCTAAATATGTAACACTAAAAAGAAGGTTTCTAATCTGGGGGAATTATATCCAATTCTGAAATCTTCTGTTTGTGCCAATTGTCTATGTCTAATTTTGTGTTTTTAGTCCAAAAAACACAGATAACAATGAAATAAACATATATTGCCTAAAACTTCTTAATTATCGCATGGCAATACTTGGGAGTGCAATAACAGTTTTGCTATTAATTTCCAGGTCTTTCCTCACCGTTCTAAACATGTACAACAGAAATAGTCTTAATCTGGGGGGGTGAAATGTAATATCCAAAATTCGAATCTTCTGTTTTGTAGCCCGGTGTCTAATGTCTTTAATTCCAGAAAAACACAGATATACAAAGAATATAAACAGTATATTGCACTAAACAGTCTTAGTTCTCGCTGCAATTATGTGGATTGAGGGGGGGGGGGGGGGGGGGGCATAACAGTTTTGCTAGTAATTTCCAAGTTCTTTCCTCAACCTTTCTAAACATGTAACAACTAAGAAATAAGTTTCTAATCTGGGGAAATTATATCCAAGTTCGAAATCTTTGTTTTGTACCCATTGTCTAACGTCTATTAGTCCAAGAAAAACACAGATATACAATAGAATATAACATATATTGCAATAAAAACAGTCTTAAGTTATCGCATGGTAATTATTGTGGATTGGAATCAGCTTTCCTCAACCTTTTTAAACATGTAAACAACTTGTTCTACTGTCTTACATTCTTAAACAGGCATAGGAAATTATGTCCTAAACAATATGTTACTTTTTAATCGAAGAATATTGGAACAAATTAAACCAATGTTTGCATAGTATAGGAAATGGGAAATGATTGCATTATATCCAAATTCGAAATCTTCTGTTTGGAATTTAGACATTTCTACCAACACTAACGTCTATTAGTCCAAGAACAACATAGATATACACAGAATATAATACAGTATATTGCCCTAAAACAGTCTTAAGTTATCGCTTGGCAATTATTGTGGATTGCAATAACAGCTTTGCTAGTAATTTCCAAGTTCTTTCCTCAACCTTTCTAAACATGTATACCTACAACTTGTTCTACTGTCTTAAATTGTTAAACAGGCATACTAATATTATGCACTAAAAAATATGTTACTTTTTAATCGAAGAATATTGGAACAAGTTAAACCAATTTTTGCATAGTATAGGAAATGATTGCGTTATATACAAAAATTCAAAAATCTTCTGTTTGTAGCTGTTGTCTAACGTCTAATAGTTAAAGCTGTTTAAAAACAAACAAGCAAAAAATACTGCAAACATACAAGTGTCTGGTCCCCAAACTTGTTGTAATTGGTACCGATTAGAAATATAAATATATTCTATAGTCATTTGGAAGAAATTAGTCAAAATATTCCCAAAAAAAAAAAGAAAATCATTACTAGTTCTGTTTAATGTTTTAACTTGTTTTTATTAGACGGAAATTATAACACAGAAGTATTTTTGCTTAGTCAGATCGCATTCCTACACCTTCTTACGAGCCCTGGCACACACACACACACACATACGCGCGCGCGCACACTACATGCGGTTAAGTGAATAATTGACAGAAATAAAAAAAATACATGTTTCTCTATTTTTGCAATACAAAAGAAAGGAAATAATTGCAACCATTAAAAGTAAAAATTGATCACCGTTTTCTCTATTATTTTTCTCTCATAATACATAGATGTGTACGGTTCTATTATAAATAACACAAACATAATATTTTGTTTAATTACAAAATCCATACCTTATACTATAATCTTGGTAATAATATACATAATTTACACACACACACACACACACACACACACACACACAAACACACAAATCTTTTTATGTCTACTTATCTAAATTGTCAAAAATTTATAGTCAAAATCTAAAGCTAAGTCTTGCATTTCTCTTACTAACCAGCAATGTCTATTTCTATAAAGAACTAGTTTAAGGCCTACCAAAATTACTGCTTCTAACCGGTTGCACTCAGAAACTTTAACACGACCTCTTATTTCTTTATCGTTCTCCTGTTGTGTTGAAAGCGGTACCTTGTATATTTTTCCTGTGCAAAATTCCATCTTCACTATTTTGGCAAACGAGTGTCTATTGTAACTTGTTACACCAGTAAATGTTAAAATTGGTTTCTCTCGGTAGGTGAGGAAATTATATCCAACCCATTTTTCGGTATTATAATGTAACCATTTTCTTTATTAGAATAGGCACTATTTTTGTTTTTTTGTTTTTTGTGGTACCCTTTTAGTTCTTGCACTCTTCTTTTTCTGCATATATAAAAGTTCTTTTGTTGTTTACGGTAAACACCAGTTGTGTCCAAAGTTTTGCAATGTGGTTTAATATTTTTAAATTCTGTCAACTCGTTTTCCACCAGTTGCTTGTATTCCTCTTTCTGTATATAGTCTATCTTCCTTCTTTTTAAATCCACCTAGTTCTAAGTGTCGTTTCTCTACCCATACATGGGAGTTCTATTTCTTTTACTGTATATGGCAATAGCCTACCGGCTCTCTTCCGTAAGACATGGTACCAATCCTGTCTTTTCGATATCTATGGTAAGGTATAAAACAATGTTCCAGTGTTTTGAGAAATACGCATTTAATGTAACATTTTTGCACAACTAAGTGTCGTTTCTTTGCAGATGGTACATACATTAGAGGTGGGAGTTCTATTTCTTTTACTGTATATGGCAATAGCGTGTTGGTTATGTTAGCTCTCTTCCGTTAAGACATGAAAAGAAATTACATTATTGGTAGAGACCAATCCTGTCTTTTCGATATCTACACTTCCTGGTATGGTAGAAAAAAGTGTTCCAGTTTTTGAGAAATACGTTTCCCCAACGTTTTTAATGTAACATTTTTGCGCAATCTGTACAATATCTTTGTTTACACAATCTTCTACAATATAATATATAATTAGTTGGTAGAGAGTTAAAACGAAATGTCGAAACAACATAATTTATCATTTTTTTTTTCTCTGTTCTTGGTATTTTCCGGTAGGTTTAACTGTATACCAGTCAACTTTCGTGTGTTCTTATTCGCCCAATATACATACTGTAACAAATTATTAAATACAAGCAACAACTGTTCTGTAAAGTGTCTGTTAGCCTTGTCCACATCTTTTGCAAAAGAAACAGAATACATTGGAGCTTGACGGAAATAACGTTTACTACTTTCCAATAGGGATAAACAGTCTTCCAGAGGGTTGTACATATCGTCGGTTGCTTGTAATAATTTTCCAATACAGTAGTTATAAATAGTAGCTTCTAGTCTTGTAATACCATGTTCTTTGGTAGAAGTAGACGAAAATGTTTCTTTTAATCTTGTATCCGAACAATTTACAAAATCTGTAATATAATTGCCGATTTTCTTATTAACACCCTGACTTGTTATTTTGACAAATAAACTTATTGCATATTTTAACTGTTGCGTTAGAAGTTAACCAAGTTAAACAGTTCTTACACAACTGTTTTATCGCTATCCACAAATTACATTACACTCGTTCTTATACTCTCCTTGGTAGCAAAAGTTAAAGTTATGGGTTAAATAACTACCCATTTCTGTTTTATTAAATATTCCAGCAAAGTCCTGTTTATATATTTCCAAACCAGTTAGGTAGTAATCTTCCTCTGTTTAGTCGGTGTTAAAGAATTCTTGCAATTTTTTGCAGCTAATGCTCCAATTTTACATCTTGACCAACCGACTTTGATGGAACATATGGGTTGTTATATGGGTTGTTATATTTTTTTTTTTTCCTTCTAATTTCCTTCTAAACAATTAGGTTTTTTCCATTTCCATAGCAGTCTTCCAAAGCACATATTTTAACAAGCATTATATTGTCGCAAAACGGGTCTGTATCTTCCATAGAGCTGAGAAACACTTAACACTTTGTGAGAGCCCATGTTGTATCTGCCGACGAATAAGGACGGGTCGACCATTTTCGGCTCTGTAGTTCGGCTGTCCTCGGAGTGTTTTGTGTAATAGGTTTAGGTTTACACGTAGACAAAATTAGGCAAAGGTTTGGTTCTGGTAAGGTACGCAAAATAAAGATTTAGCCGCAACCGAAAAATGTACAATCCCTGTACATTTTACAGGGGTCTGGTAAACAATTACAAGACTGGTAAACTGGGATTGTGCATATTTCGGTTGCGGCTAAATCTTTATTTTGCGTACCTTACCAGAACCAAACCTTTGCCTAATTTTGTCTACGTGTAAACCTAAACCTATTACACAAAACACCCCGAGGACAGCCGAACTACAGAGCCGAAAATGGTCGACCCGTCCTTATTCGTCGGCAGATACAGCATGGGCTCTCACAAAGTGTTAAGTGTTTCTCAGCTCTATGGAAGATACAGACCCGTTTTGCGACAATATAATGCTTGTTAAAATATGTGCTTTGGAAGACTGCTATGGAAATGGAAAAACCTAATTGTTTAGAAGGAAATTAGAAGGAAAAAAAACAAAATATAACAACCCAGTATGTATACCATACAAAGTCGAGTTGTCAAGTAAAATTTGGAGAATCGCTGAAAATATGCAAGAATTATTTAACCGCCTAAAAGCAGGATATTAACTACCTAATTATTTGGATATACAAGGCTTGCTGGAATTTTAATAAACAGAATGGTATTTATTTACCAATAACTTTAACTTTTGCTACCAAGGAGAGTATAAGAACGAGTGTAATGTAATTTGTGGATAACGATGAAACAGTTGCTAAGAACTGTTTAACTTGGTTAACTTCTAACGCAACAGTTAAAATATGCAATAAGTTTATTTGCCAAAATAACAAGTCAGGGTGTTATTAAGAAAATCGGCAATTATATTACAGATTTTGTAAATTGTTCGGATACAAGATTAAAAGAAACATTTTCGTCTACTTCTACCACAGAACATGGTATTACAAGACTAGAAGCTACAATTTATAACTACTATATTGGAAAATTATTACAAAGCAACCGACGATATGTACAACCCTCTGGAAAAGACTGTTTTATCCGATTGTAGTATAAAACGTTATTTCCGTCAGCTCCATGTATTCTGTTTCTTTTCACAAGATGTTGGACAGGCCTAACATCCCTTTACAGAACCATTTGTTTGCCTTGTATTTAATTTGGTACAGTATGTATATGGCGAATAAACCACACGCAAAGTTGCTGGTATCAGTTAAACCGTACCGGAAAATACCATAAACATAAGCAAAAAAAAAAAAAATGATAAATTATGTTTTTTCGACATTTCGTTTTAACTCTCTACCAATTAATTATATATTATATTGTAGAAGATTGTGTAAACAAAGATATTGTACAGATTGCGCAAAAATGTTACATTAAAAACGTTGGGGAAACGTATTTCTCAAAAACTGGAACACTTTTTTCTACCATACCAGGAAGTGTAGATATCGAAAAGACAGGATTGGTCTCTACCAATAATGTAATTTTTTTCATGTCTTAACGGAAGAGAGCTAACATAACCAACACGTTATTGCCATATACAGTAAAAGAAATAGAACTCCCACCTCTAATGTATGTACCATCTGCAAAGAAACGACACTTAGTTGTGCAAAACTGTTACATTAAATGCGTATTTCTCAAAACACTGGAACACTGTTTTATACCATACCATAGATATCGAAAAGACAGGATTGGTACCATGTCTTACGGAAGAGAGCCGGTAGGCTATTGCCATATACAGTAAAAGAAATAGAACTCCCCTGTATGGGTAAAGAAACGACACTTAGAACTAGGTGGATTTAAAAAGAAGGAAGATAGACTATATACAGAAAAACTACAGAAAGAGGAATACAAGCAACTGGTGGAAAACGAGTTGACAGAATTTAAAAATATTAAACCACATTGCAAAACTTTGGACACAACTGGTGTTTACCGTAAACAACAAAAGAACTTTTATATATGCAGAAAAAGAAGAGTGCAAGAACTAAAAGGGTACCACAAAAACAAAAACAAACAAAAAAAAATAGTGCCTATTGTAATAAAGAAAATGGTTACATTATAATACCGAAAAATGGGTTGGATATAAATTCCTCACCTACCGAGAGAAACCATTTTTAACATTTACTGGTGTAACAAGTTACAATGGACACTCGTTTGCCAAATAAGAGAAGATGGAATTTTGCACAGGAAAAATATACAAGGTACCGCTTTCAACACAACAGGGGAACGATAAAGAAATAAGAGGTCGTGTTAAAGTTTCTGAGTGCAACCGGTTAGAAGCATTAATTTTGGTAGGCCTTAAACTAGTTCCTTATAGAAATAGACATTGCTGGTTAGTAAGAGAAATGCAAGACTTAGCTTTAGATTTTGACTATAAATTTTGACAATTTAGATAAGTTAAAACATACTCTGCCAGTAGACATAAAAAGATTTGTGTTGTGTGTGTGTGTGTGTGTGGGTGTGTGTAAATTATGTATACTAATACCAAGATTATAGTATAAGGTATGGATTTTGTAATTAAACAAAATATTATGTTTGTGTTATTTATAATAGAAGCGTACACATCTATGTATTATGAGAGAAAAATAATAGAGAAAACGGTGATCAATTTTTACTTTTAATGGTTGCAACTATTTCCTTTCTTTCGTATTGCAAAAATAGAGAAACATGTATTTTTTTTATTTCTGTCAATTATTCACTTAACAGCATGTAGTGCGCGCGCGCGTATGTGTGTGTGTGTGTATGTGCCAGGGCTCGTAAGAAGGTGTAGGAATGTGATCTGACTAAGCAAAAATACTTCTGTGTTATAATTTCCGTCTAATAAAAACAAGTTAAAAGATTAAACAGAACTAGTAATGATTTTCTTTTTTTTTTTTTTTGGGAATATTTTGACTAATTTCTTCCAAATGACTATAGAATATATTTATATTTCTAATCGGTACCAATTACAACAAGTTTGGGGACCAGACACTTGTATGTTTGCAGTATTTTTTGCTTGTTTGTTTTTAAACAGCTTTAACTATTAGACGTTAGACAACAGCTACAAACAGAAGATTTTTGAATTTTTGTATATAACGCAATCATTTTCCCATTTCCTATACTATGCAAACATTGGTTTAACTTGTTTCAATATTCTTCGATTAAAAAGTAACATATTTTTTAGTGCATAATATTAGTATGCCTGTTTAACAATTTAAGACAGTAGAACAAGTTGTAGGTATACATGTTTAGAAAGGTTGAGGAAAGAACTTGGAAATTACTAGCAAAGCTGTTATTGCAATCCACAATAATTGCCAAGCGATAAATTAAGACTGTTTTAGGGCAATATACTGTATTATATTCTGTGTATATCTGTGTTGTACTTGGACTAATAGACGTTAGTGTTGGTAGAAATGTCTAAATTCCAACAGAAGATTTCGAATTTGGATATAATGCAATCATTTCCCATTTCCTATACTATGCAAACATTGGTTTAACTTGTTCAAATATTCTTCGATTAAAAAGTTACATATTGTTTAGGGCATAATTTCCTATGCCTGTTTAAGAATGTAAGACAGTAGAACAAGTTGTTTACATGTTTAAAAAGGTTGAGGAAAGCTGATTCCACTCCACAATAATTACCATGCGATAACTTAAGACTGTTTTTAGTGCAATATATGTTATATTCTATTGTATATCTGTGTTTTTCTTGGTTGTTCTTGGACTAATAGACGTTAGACAATGGGTACAAAACAAAGATTTCGAACTTGGATATAATTTCCCCAGATTAGAAACTTATTTCTTAGTTGTTACATGTTTAAAAAAGGTTGAGGAAAGAACTTGGAAATTACTAGCAAACTGTTATTGCAATCCGCAATAATTGACATCCGATAACTTAAGACTGTTTTAGTTCAATATATGTTTATATTCTTTTGTATATCTGTGTTTATTCTTGGACTAATAGACGTTAGACAACTGCTACAAGCAGAAGATTTCGAATTTGGATATAATTCCCCCCCCCCCCCCAGATTAGAAACTTATTTCTTAGTTGTTACATGTTTAGAAGGTTTGAGAAGACGTGGAAATTACTAGCAAACTGTATATTGCAATCCACAATAATTGCCATGCGATAACTTAAGAATGGTTTTAGTGCAATATTGATGTTATCGTCTATTGTATCTGTGTTTTTTTCTTGGACTACATAGACCTTAGACAATGGCTACAAAAGAAGCCTTTCGAATTTGATATATTTCCCCCGATTAGACACTTCTTTCTTAGTTTTAATGTTTTAAAAGGTGAGGAAAGACTTGGAAATTACTAGCATAACTGTTATTGCATCCACAATATATGCCAGGCGTAACCTTAAGCTTGTTTTAGTGCAATCATGTTTATATTCATGTATATCTGTGTTTTTTCTTGGACTAATAGACATTAGACAATGGCTCCAAAACAGAAGATTTCGAATTTGGATATAATGCAATCATTTCCCCAGATTAGAAACTTATACTGGTTTAACTTGTTCCAATATTCTTTTATTAAAAGTAACATGTTTTTTAGCGCATAATATCCTATGCCTCTTTAAGAATGTAAGATGGCAGAAGAAGTTGTTACATATTTAGAAAGGTTGAGGAAAGAACTTGGAAATTACTAGCAAAACTGTTATTCCAATTCACAATCCGATAACTTACGAATGTTTTAGTGCAATATATTCTTTTGTATATCTTTGTTTTTCTTGGTTATTCGACAGATTTAATTGTAGTCCAACTTTGCTTTGTGCAGTGATTTTACATTTTGACCTGACCAAAGACATTTAACACAATACATTCTCTACTGTGTCTAATCATTCGTCATTTGCACATCCATAACTCTAGGAGCGAATATCAATCTGTTACTCACTAAGGAAGTTACTTCTATCTAGGTATGGTATAAATCCCATTAATTTATTAAATTCTCTTTTGGAATTATATATGTAAATTGAATACTTATTAGATTACAAAAAT
>JAAEAF010014169.1:0-21383 GCA_011037195.1 Triatoma infestans
CATATGCAAGTCCTGTTTTATTGGTTAAAAAGAAGAATGGAGAAGCCAGAATGGTAGTGGACTACAGGAAATTGAACAAACAAACGATAACCCAGTCTTATCCAATACCAGATATTGATTCACAACTTGAATCCCTGACAGGCGCAAAACTATTTGTTACCTTAGATTTGGCGCACGGATACTTCCAAGTACCGTTAAGTGAGAGAGCAAAACAGAAAACTGCATTTATTACCTCTGATGAACATGCCCAATTTGAGCGAAAGGTGTTCGGTTTGAAGAACGCGCCTAATGAATTTACGAGGATGATGAGTAAAGCTTTGGGGCATTTAAGGAATAAAGTAGTATTATGCTATCTAGATGATTTGTTAATTCCAGGCAAGAATTGGGAAGATTTGGTAACCAAGTTGCAACGCGTACTAGAAGCGTTGAAGTCGGCGAAGCTGACTCTGCGGTTGCCAAAGTGTTATTTTGGAAAGACCGAAGTTGAGTACCTGGGATTTGTTATAACTTCTAGTGGAATAAGACCAGGTCCACACAAGGTGCAGGCTATTGCCAATTTTCCAACGCCCAAGAATAGCCACGAAGTAAGACTCTTTTTGGGACTTGCAAGTTTCTTTCGGCGTTTTGTTCCTGAGTTTGCGAGGTGTGCAGCACCTCTGACAAATCTCACAAAAAAAGAAACAACGTTCTATTGGGGCGAAAGACAGCAGCAAGCGTTTCAAGAGTTGAAAGACTCATTGATTAAAGAGCCAGTATTGCAATCGTACAATCCAGAGGCAAGAACTGAGCTTCATACGGATGCAAGCAAAGAGGGTTTAGCAGGAATGCTTCTTCAAGAAGGTAAAGGGGGAAAGCTGCATTTGGTTTATTGTGTTAGTAGGAGAACGTCCGACTCAGAAAGAAATTATCATTCAAGCAGGTTAGAATTATTAGCCATAGTTTGGAGCATAGAGCGTTTGCGTCAATTTTTAATAAGTATACCATTTACAGTAGTGACCGACTGTCAAGCATTGATTTACTTAAATTCCAATCGTACAAAAAACGCACAAATTTGTAGATGGTCCAGTCAGCTTCAAGAATATGATTTCCAAGTGAAGTATCGACCTGGGAATAAAATGCAACACGTAGACGCACTTAGCAGAGCAGATATACCATTACAAAAGTGTCCAGCAGAGCTAGAGAATGAAGAAATCTTTACTTTTGTGACAAGAGAAGATGAAGTAAATTTATGGCAATTGAGTGATGAACAACTACAAGATCTCAAGAACATTCTGAAGAAAGAAGAGAAATCGGTGGGAGAAGCACAACAAGTTAAGGGGATCAAAATGACAGGGGGAGTCTTGTACAAAACTATCGAGGGAAAAGACCTCCTAATAGTACCGAAGAGCTTTAGAAAGACTCTTGCTGTAAAATCACATGATTTAATGGGACATTTCGGTTTAGAACGGACCCTAGCAAATATAAAACGTTACTATTGGTTTCCGGCGATGAGAAGATATATTAAGACCCATATTAACTCGTGCATACAATGCGTGCTTAATAAAACTCCATCCGGAAGGAAAAGAGGTTACTTACATCCAATTGCTCCAGGAGCAAGACCGTTTTCGGTAATACACATAGATCATCTCGGTCCCTTCATAAAAAGCAAGAAAGGGAACCAACATCTTTTAGTTATCACGGATAATTTAACCCGCTTTGCGCATCTTTATCCGGTCAAAGATACAAAAACAGCAACGACGCTTAAGCGCTTGAAATGCGTGATAACAGAAAGAGGACTACCTGACTTGATAATTTCAGACAGAGGTACCGCATTCACCAGCCAACAATTTGAAGAATTTTGCAGAGGATTCGGCGTAAAACATAATTTAATTTTCGTGAGACATCCGAGGGCAAATGGGATGGTTGAGAGAGTGAATAAAACTGTGTTGCCTGTGATTCGCTCGTGTTCGGAAAAGGAAGATGGTACGGATTGGGATTCTCGAATAGAAGAATGTGAACTAGCCCTAAATGCAAATATTAATAAAACAACAGGAAAGTCGCCATTTGAAGTTCTTTATGGGTACCAACCTAGATTTGCTTTTACAAATACAGGCTTGGGCGAATTCTTAAGAGAGGATTATACCAGTCCAAAGGTTATCCAAGACACTATTCGAGGCAAAATTATGAAAGCCCAGGAGGATATGAAGCTGAGATTCGACTCAAAAGCTTGTGAAGCACCAACCTTCGGGGTAGGAGATTTAGTGTTTACTCGTCGAGCCGCGAAGCTGACTGGAAATCCTACCAAAACACAGCCCAAGTACTATGGACCAATGGTGGTAACAGCAGTTCGTGGAGGAGATTCCTATACAGTGAGTGACCTAGAAGAAAAAGAAGGACGTCGGTTTGCTACATCCGTTCATGCCAGCGACATGAAGCTATGGAAACCAACTACTGACGTTGAAGAAGACGGAGATCAAGGGAAAGAGTCTGAAATGAACCAAGAAGACGAAGTCGAGGAAACTGCGTCACTGGAAGTCACCTCGGAAAAACGGAGGGAAAGAAAGACACCTAAATACCTCTCTGACTATGACACAAATTGAGGTCAATTTGAATTTCAGGATGGCCGAATGTAAGCGATTTTAATTTATATATATGTAGGAGTAGATGGCAGTGGCAAGAGGGAAGTGTAAGTTGCTGTATGTTTACTGTGTGTAAGGTTGACTTGCGAAAATAAGAAACTTTGTGACTTTATGTGTTAAAGCTTATGTGTTTAAGAAAAACTCATTGAAATTATTGTTCAGCTTGTTGCCGTTTGTGTTTGAATTGCATAACTAATAAAAGTATAGAATTTTGGTAAAATAAATTAATCAAATTTATAACAGTCCTATTTATTATGTTGAACTTTATAACTTCCAGTAATAAATGTTGAAACTCTGGTTAATGTGTATGAAATAACTGTTTTATTTCATTTAGTCGTGGTGATAGATTCACCATTTAATTATTGTATCATATTGTGGATTTTTTTTTTTAGATTTCGTGGCTTTAGTTTTCTGGATTATTTTTTTTTTTCTTGAGTTTATTTCTAATTCTTTTGGTATTTTATCATCAGTGATAGTGATTACTATTGAGGGTTAAGCTCGCTTAATTTTAAGTTTTTTCACTTTCGTTATAAGGGTTTATATAGGCATGATGGATTTGGATAGTGTTTACAAAGTAGAAGCAGACTGCTTTAGTGAATCTGAAAGCATAAGTCGTAATAGTTATATTTCGGAAAATGAAGATGATGCTCTATTATTACTAGAACAAGTTTAGTGTAAAATAAATACTACAGTTGAGACAAATCAATCGGATATAAGATTTCTTTATAATGGTGATTTTTGGATATGTTTTTTATAAAAAAAAATGTAACAGGGTAGTGGTTATTTTCTCTTCAAATATTGAATTCTAGCAATGCTTCTAATGTATCTTAAGATTATCGAGGTGAATGAACTATCTCTTGTGATGAAATGGCACTTTAAAGCAAAATTTAATATTGCCGCTCACCCAGAAATGCCAAAGAATCAATGTAGGAAGTATGAGAAGTTAAAAAAAAAAAAAAAAAAAAAAAAAAAATCGTTGGAGCCATTATTTTTAGAATATCTCGAAAAACTGTTCAAGAAAGTCGCATATACGGTAGTAATTTTGCCCAAAATACTATTGTAAGATGCAATGATGTTACAAAATACTCACACACTCAGACTATGCGCTAAAAACACGGAAACCTAAAACAAGTAACTCCAATGAAATCTCAATTTCTAAAATGTGACACGATTACAATACTTTCTCATAGTGCATTAAGAGAATGTAATAAAATCAATAAATAAATAATAGATTCAAGTATTTGATAGGTACTAGTCCTATGTTTGCTACGGTGCCGGGGACTAGCGGGCTCAACCTAAACTAATCGGAAAAATGTTCTCTATCATGTAATCTATTTGTAAATAAATATAAAATAATTTTAATTTTAGGGTCCTGCCAAATACGGAGAAAAATCACTTAATATATTTGATAGGCAGCTGGAGAAATATATTGGCCAAGAGATTTGCGGTAGAAAGATCATACAATCAACAGCTCTATTAGTAAGCAGAAACTTTATTATCTCATTAAAAATAAAAATAAATTATATAAATAATAGGTTAAGTTTGGGCCTCTAATTTTATTAATATTTATTTCTAGAAGTATTATTTGAATATATTACATAATATAATAAATGAATTTGTTCTATAAATTGATTGTGAATTTTAGTGGATTGTAATGGATATTTTTAAAAAATCAAATGAGTCCTATGACGCAAAAAAACATTTTATTTTAATAGAAAAGGTTTGGATTCGAAAACTTATTGATGTTGAAGCAAATTGTAAGTTATTATTTTTTTTTTTTCGATAAATACTATTTAATTTTTTTTTATTTTATTTAATTTTTTGTATTTATTAAAAATATAGCAAATGCAGAAATTAACTTCCAGTTTCAAAGAGGATCTGGTGAATTTGAAATAAATTTAAATTTAAGCATATTAGCAAATGGACGGATGAGGTTTCTTGATTTTGAGACTAATAATAAATTTGAATCAGAAAAACATATAATAACTGAAAAATATTTAAGAGAAATGAATCATAATGAGATATATGAATATTTTGAAAGATTTTCAATTGAGTTTAATGATAATTTTAAATTAATCCAAAAAATTTCTTTCAATTTAATTGGTAATTAAATTTATGGTTAATTAACTTTATAAAATAAAAAAATTTTGTTTCATTTGTAGAAATTTGTTAAATTTATTTTTATGTTTTTAAATAGAGTTGACTGCTATTATACAATGGAGAGGAGATTTAGTAACATTCTTGGGTGCCGTGTTAATGGTGGTGTCGTTATATGATACATTGAAAGATAACGAACTTAAAATTGTTAATTACATAAGACAGATTTGTGTAAATACTGTTTATTTTGAATCTTTAGATTTTAAAGGTAATTATATTATTATATTTCAATATACATCTTTATAAACAGAACGTACACCAAAGAATTAAGGCGTTAAGTATTTATTTCGGCGTTTTCTGGCAAGTAAATAAAAAAAAAACGAGATCCGCATTATTGTGAAACAGCCAGGCTTCTCCTGCTTTAGCTCCCTATACGTTAGATTATATCAGAAGATGGTTCTTATCTAGATTATTATTCCGTCTTATTCGTTATTCTTCATAGTTTCTGTTAAGGTCAAAAAGTTCGGTGAACTGTGCTCAAATTCCTGTACGAGTTCCTGTTCTGCCCCATTTAATCCCCGATGTTCCAAATTCCAAATTTCCTTGTTTATGCCGAGTAGTTGTCAAAATTATTTTTCCAACATTTCTATCTTTTTTTCCTTTTGATAATTGAGTTTTAAGGAGAGGGATTTAATAGCGCTCCCCGTCGATCAATTTTGTAGCTGATTACCTATTACATCACTTTGCCAATCTAGCTCTACCTACTGATACGGGCACTCTGCTGCCCTCAGTTTGTAGTCCACTATTTGTCATGTTGTCAATCGTTCGCCTAGTGCAAAACAGCATCCAGGAGCACCACAAGCAGGAAACAGACTCACCCCAACTTTACATAGTGGCAATGTCATAACTAATGATTTATCCTGAGATGCGTTTATTGCTATTTGAAAATCTAAAATTTGGGCACAAACTTCTCTACAGGACAACTCATTTTGCTTTCTTCTTTCCATCTCTTTGAAACTAGGGGTTGCCAATGGTCATATCATTTCAGGCTACCTCACTACTGATATTCTCCTTAAATGCCTTAGACGTCAGTGACCCTTTTAATCACTGCATCGCATTCTTTATCTCTATTTGCTTCTGAATTTCTCATTTCTTACACTGTTTTGCTGTAAAAAGAAGATTGCATCGCTGTTAGATTTTCGAAATTTTATGGAATAAAAAAATTTTATTTGTGGAGACCCGCAACTGCCTGTTTCTAAGCAGGATGAACGGTGTGCTTAAAAACGAAATGTCGCAAAAAAAGTTTTGTTTGGATATCATTCAAACATAAGATCATGGGTTCAGAAGTTTTATTTTCTTTATGGGGGGGGGAGGGGGACTTCCCACATAAAAGAGTTGACAGAGAGTTTACAGGTTTTTTTTCCTTTTTAAATGAAATTAATTTGAACAATAAATTTTTAGGTTATATAAATGAGAGAAAATTATATGTTTTTAATATTAACGATTTTTAGGAAAATGGGGAAAGTATAGATATCAAATTAAAAGTAAATTAAACAAAACTGAAAGTTACACAAACTAAAAAGAGAATAACATCAGTAACAAATGTCTGTTACTCTAAAGTTGGTGTGTTTGGCAATAGTTCACTTTTATTACCTTGGCTTTTATTCAAAATATCATTATGAATAGTAGTATCAGTACCGAATTATTACTGAAGATTTCACTTCCTATTTTTTGTAATAAACAAAACCTGATTATTAGTTACCTCTGTTATCTCTATGCGTCTGCGCATAGGCGTGGAAGTAAGAGAAAAGGTAGGGATATCTGAATTTGTTCAATTTTAAAAGTAAATTTCCCCTCTCTAGACCCTACTACAGATCACCTTCTCTCAACTTATCCCCTCTAGAACACAGAGCCAAGCACACACCAACGTAAGCTTCACTCACACAATGTAAATTGTTTATCTTTAGGTTTACGATTAACTTTAATTTAACCTGCCTTTATTATTATTAACTTAATTTATTATTTTAAGAAAACTATTCGATAAAATTTTTCCAAACGTTGAAAACACTTACTAACACATCAAACTTTAACTCAATTTTGAAAAATTTCGCAAAAAAGGATACCTTCAAAAACAAAAAAAAACAGACCTTCCACAGAAATGTCCACGCAGTTCAATAGCTAGAGTTCAACTCCTGTTTCAGAAGATTTTTTTTTAAGGTCCAAACTTTTTTGTAATTTTTTTTTAAACGAGATCTTGCGAATAATTCTTTTTTTTTTTAACATCCATATTTATTTTATATTATTTTTTACTTTCCAGAAATCACTGTTTTTTATAACAGAAACACAAAAGATGTTTCCTGTGAGGGATTAAAAATACATCTGCCATTGACCGAACCTTGTAATATTCGTCCTAGAGTACCTAAACTGACGACAGAGACTTGTCAGTTTTTACCCTACCTTAATAAGGATGTAAGTTTACTGATGATGGTTTGAAAGTTTCTTTTAATTATAACAAGTAACAACCTCATTGGGATATTTTAAATAATTTTTTTATTATTTTTTTAGGAAAATTTAGGCAACATTAGTGAGTGTATGCAAATAATATTTCAAAATATACTGGGCTACACCGACAAACCGAAGAGACTAACTGCAATTTTATTTCAAGATAATGCAGAATTATTTAACACATTATCCACTTATTGTAACGATCACAATCATCAGGTTTGTGTATTAGTAATTCTGTAGCTATAAACTGATCAAAAATGTTAAACATTACTATTATTTCAAAATACGCTATACACGTTTGCTTAGCGGTTCACATCTCTATCCTTTCAACTATCTTGATGTCTAACGATATAAATACTGCGTACCTTTTCTTCTTTTGAAAAAATCAGTCATTCTTCTGCCATTACGGCTATCTTTTGATGTTTGAATAGTATCCTCCCGCTGAATATATCGAGTTATGAAATAAGTGCTTTATTCTCTAATTATTATTATTATTATTATAACTATTTTACTGACACAACAGACCTAGAGGACCCGGACCTCGTCCACAAGCTTCCGCCAGATATCGGTATTTTGAGCACTCGCTCTCCATTGTCCAATTCCCATCCCGGAAAGATCATTCTGAATTGATCCAACCATCGTCGGGCTAGGTCTTCCTCTTTTTTTTTTTTAATTTAAGGCGCGTCAGCATCTAAAGTCATTTGCGCCCGGAGCCTTCTCAGTGCACTGCCGGCCTCCGGACAGTGTTCTTTTGTTACAGACAACACTGTCCATCAGCGGACAATGAGCTGTAGAGGCTCCTAGGAAGAAAAAAATCTAAGTAAGGTTAGCACAGCTGGACTCGAACCCCGGGTCCTCCGTGTGGGAGTCCAGTACGCTAACCACTTAGCTAATCCCTTCCCTAGGTCTTCCTCTTCATCGACAACTACCTGGACGACTATACAGAAGCCTGTTGGACACTCTCTCCTCTTCCAGTCTCTCCATATGACCCAACCACCGTAGACGATTCTTCTTTATTAGTATCATTCTGTCCTCAGTTATATACAGGTCCGTACAATTCTGAGTTTTTCCTGGTACACCATCATCCATTTACAAGCTTTGGGCCATAAACCTTTCTTCAGACCTTCCTTTCTCATGCCCCGAGCATTCTTTCGCTTCCTTTAGTATGCTTTACCCATGCTTCACTTGCAAAAGTTACAACCGGTCTTATTATAGTTTTATATATTATAATTTTGGCGTCACGTGACAGACTTCTAAAGCTGATAATCTTCGCTAGCGCAAATAGACATCTATTGCCAGCTGCTATTCTCGCTTTAATCGTAGCATCTGTTTCATTTCTGCCCGTCACGATTGCTACCGCCAGTTGCAAACTCATGTTGGTTTATTTTTACTTTTTTTAACCACAGCAGTTTGGTTTATCATCTAATGAATAACGACTTTTAAACCCTCAATCATTTCTTTCTGTAATGAACAAAATACATTCTCTCACAATTTTTTTTAATGTAATCATATTCAAATTTTTAAATGATTGCTAACATTATTTAAGGTTGACATCGTTACATCACCAACAGAATACACTATAGATGATCTGTATATAAATTTTCAAAAAAGAGATAATTTATTTATAATTGGAGAACCATTTTTTTACAAAAGAATATTCAAATGTTTGAAGAAAGTTACATCAGCATTTATTCTCTTGAAAGATCAATCAAATGTTGAAAAATTTAATGAAATCTATCCACTCATTAAAATAAGATTGAATGGTGAATTGTTTATTCTTTACAAAATGGTAAGTTTTGGCTAAAATTAAAAAAAAGTATAATCTCAGATTACTATAATTAAAAATATTTATTTATTTTTTTATTTTTTTTAAACATTAGTGCTACCAAAAGATCTTTGAAATTAACGCAATAACAATGTATTGTAATAATAACTGGAAAGCAGAATTAAAAACACTGCTAAAGAATGAAACGTCAAAGAAAAATACAATAGAGTTACTATATTTAGTCTCAAATATCAAATCATTGTCCAATATTTATAAGACGGTCAAATTTTGTCAAAGTCTAGAAAACAACGAATTAATCAGGTTTATCTGATAACTTTCATTATTTTTTGAAGATTATAACTTTGTACTTAATTAATTTAAATTTTATACCTTTTTTTTTTAGATTTGTATTTCTGGATGATAAATCGCCTTCGTTTTCTCCAAATCAGTCATTTTATGAGAAACAAATGATATTGGATTTAGTTATGAATATTTATATCAATGGTACTTGGGGTTGTTTGAATCTTATAGCACATAGATTTGATAAATTGGACATAATTCCAGAAAATATGCCACGCAAAACTATTTACCCACTCTCATCCATTGTGTAAGCTAATTATCAATTTAGATTTAATTTAAGATAATTTAAAAAAAATCTATATTAGATAATATCCTTAAAATAATATTGAAGGGCTTTGTTTGAAGGTGCATTTGTTTTTTTCTCTTGGTGAAAGGTAGTTTAGTCTGTCGGGCAATTTTACATCATTGTCATCCCCAAACCTCATCTAACATCATCGCTTAAGCAGTATGAGGAGGCCCTTTGTAGAACATTTTCCACTGATTCGTGTCCTGGACTTCATTTCTTTTGAGCCAGTGCAACTTCTCCCTATAAGCATCTCTTTTGACTTGATCTCACATTTGAAACTCGGACTTCCTCTTTTGCCCTCAACTTGAGCATCGTTCGAATCTTCTAGAGTTCTATTCTATTACTCCTAATAGACGCCCTATGATGGGCGTTCTTCGAGACTGACTTAACTTTTATGGACGTTACGTAGACCTAGTGATCAGACTCTATATCTTCTGCTTTTTCCTCTATTTTCCATAGAAACCCTCCCATCTTTGTGACGTGGATCATTGATTTACTCGTCAATGTCTAGGAGTCACAATCATAGGAGTATGTGAGTATTGTGAGCTAATTTTGACATGTTTCCCTCTTAACCCTCTTTTAACGGCATTAAACATCCTGCTCTACGTTCCTAGATTTTGCTTTGGAGCAATTTTACATTCGAGTTCAAATTATGGTAGCCACACCGTTTCTAGATAATTCAGTGTTTAGAATTTCAACAAATTTCTATGCAAGGGAAGGGAGGGAAACAATTTGCGAGGAGTCCTAATCAAAGCACATGGAACATTGTTCCTTAGACGACTCCTACCACATCTGGACGGGAACACACCTCTTACAAGTTCCGGTTCGAGATCGGAGAGTTAAATAAGACTGATTTATGTTGGTATTTAATAATGTTACTAAGATTCATCGCCAAACACTCAATTATACATGATTTTTTTTTCCTTGAAAAATTAACTAATTTTGTTTTATTTCTTTTTTCAAAGTTGTGAGAATGTAAAGCTGATTTCTCTTGGCTTGAATTTATGTGATATCGCTGAAAGTCCATGTGGCCAAGAGGTAAGATTGCATTTTCTTTCATTTATCATTGTTGATTACTGATTACTTGTTTGATATCAATTGCTGGAATAATACTCGTAAAAATTCTAACTGATTAGGTGGTTTTAGGTTAGGACTAAATCTATTTTCAGTAGATCATAAATTCTTCACCAGGGAAATTTACCCTACCTCATTATTAAATTTATAAGCTTATGAGGCTGGGTGGGGTTTAAAACCCTAGAGTTTCATAAATTTACCTCGAGTATGACTAGAATGTCATGTTACTAGGTGTATTAAGTTCCAAATAAAACAAAGAGAGTCGGGTATTTTTTCCCTTTTTACATTGAAATATATATCTTTCCAGCTTGGAGTCTTCGATTACTGTGGTGTTGATAAAAGTGGAAATTTTATATGCGGTGTTGGTAGCTTGACAGACAACAAGAAATTAATCGATGATGAAATCTTACGCTGGCAGAAACCTCAGAATTGGTCTTACGAAGAAGCTGTCAGCATACCTCTATGCTATTCCATTGTAAGTTTTTTTAAAATATCTTTTAAAATTTATTTTTCAGTCTCGGATTTAGAATTATAAAGAAATTTAAAAGCAATAATAGTTAGGTAAAAATAATTTCATTTGATAGGCCAACCTGTTCACACCTAATAATTTTATTGCAATTTATTCAACAGTTTAGATTGAACAGTTTAATTCTGATCCTAATTACCTCCCATCTTTCGAAAGTCTCCATCCATTTTCGATAATGGGTAGACCAGAAAGAGTCAGCGTTCATCTGGTCTGTGTTAAAATTGAAGCTTGAACAAGCATCAAAATAAAAACGAAATTCCAACTGACGCTATTTATCTAATGACGCTTCTCTTACTCATCAGTGATATTTTTCGTGATAGCCTGCTTCTTTTTGTAGACGTCGACCGGTTTCGGGCGTTCGCCCATCATCAGTATATCTTGGTAACTATCAGTCAGTCTGCTAACATATACTTGCAGAGAGCAAAATCGGTTTATATACTATCAGACGATCATGGAAAATATCTATAATGCTTTCCAGCTCTACAGACCCAACCATAACATCTCTATATGATTAATAATTGTTTGTACCCACGATTTTATAGTATAATCAAAGCCAAGTAAACCATGACAGACCATATTTTTTCCTGTGGCCTTTTATTACACTGAATATTCTGACAATTCGCCTTGGATATTCACCACACACTATATTTTTTAATTATATCCAGACAAAGTAACTAGAGAAATATTGTTGCCTACAGAATCGAGCGCATTTACGCTATAACCGATGACTGTTATCCATTTCGTTTCTCTGAAATGAACTGTGTAATGAACTATACAGTGAATTATCACTTTGGAATTGTATAGGAATTGGAACTATATAGGGATCACTTTGGAATTGTTCCTAATGATCAGATAGTCAATAACAGATTTAAGTTTTCGTGTGGGTTGACACCAAGTAAATTTATGTATTTCGTTATGCTTATAAAAACCGTTCAGTATTTTCAGACTATGCACTTCACAAAGATTAATAAGTGGGTTTCCGTTGTCATTACACACTTCTTCTCTATACCTTCCAACCACATTATTACCAATCCTTGAAGTAATCATTCATATTATCTAGTCGAACAACTCACTCTATTTCTCCCGAGGAACACCATTTGTCTGGGCCGGTTTCTAAAAATCTTTGAAATTTTTGAGGACTTCGCAAAGAAGTTCAAATTCTATTTTGATGTCTCTAATGCTTAAGACTAATTCGGATTCGAATCTCAGCTCAACCAGCCAATTCTAAGAACAAGGGCAAAATTCTAGAACAGGGGTTCTCTTAAACTTTCTAGTATTTGGCACTCTATTAATCTCAAAGTAAATTTTTGAACCCTCAAAAAACATACATATAAATCATCTGGAAGCCACTTGCCCACTTATGGAACAACTCCAACTCTACAAAACCCCAAATGCAGGGTTATATGATACTTGTTTAACCAGATTGCTGTATAACTGCTTGTCTACCCGGATATTGCTAATGAATATAATCCTGGAAAGTCGGACCTTGCTTTTCAACTGTTTCAGTTACTCCTAAATTTTCATAAGGCATTCAAGAACATTTTCTCTAGGATGTCTTTGACAATGAATTTTGTGGCTTATTTTTTGATTATAGTTCCGAAGGAGTGAATTTAATGTAGATTTCGTAATTTGATTCTAGCTTGATAGTTTGCTATCAGCGTTCCGATTAAAGGCGTCACTCTTCTTTAATTCTCTTCATTGCCATTTTTTTCTTTTTTCAGTCATTAAATATTAAGAACTTTATTATGAAGCAGCAGTTTATGTTTCCAGGCATATTATATAATGCGGATGAAATGTAAAAAATATTTTGTGAAAAACTACAGAAAACCAATTTTACTAGTACATAGAGGAGGTTTACTTATATCTCAAGCAATCATACATGTTGCTTTGAAAATGGAATGTGAGATTGTTACAACATATACAACAATTGAAGAGAAAAACCTAATTCATCAATTATTTCCAAATGTAAGTAGAAATGAAATTAATTTCAGTTAGAAAATATATTTACTCATTGAATGAAGAGGATAGCTGTCAGAGATTTTTTTTCCGTGGTAACTTGCTTCATTCTCTGATCATCGGGCTGGTTCGTCCATCTTTAAATTGCCTTGATAAACAGGTGTATCACAAACTTGTACAGGGCAATATCAGTTTACAAACTATTTCATTGCTTTCTTGAACTGTCGGGGAAGGGATTCTTATAATCTGAATAAGACCCTATTCTATTATAGCCAGAGTTTCTAGTTTTTTTTTTCTTATTTTCTTCAACATTATCTTGGTAAATGTATACTTACATTGTACGTTATAATGTTTAGTAATGTGATACTTGTAGTCTGAATATCATAAATGGGTTTTGTTAATGTTTAATATCACTAATCAATCATAAGCTATACATGGTCCATGGACTCTTTACCACCTATTTCATAACATACTTTCTTTATCTTTGTTTTTGTTTCCAATTTTATTTCCTCTAATACTAAATATATATTGAAACACTTCTTCTTTTTTTGCGCTGCAAGGAAACTTGTATGTGAACGGACAGTTCGCTTTCAAAAAAGCAAAAAGCTTTCGCAATTATTACTAAAACTGCAAGATGAAAAGAGCAAATAAGAAGAGTTGCCATTCTTGCAAGCACCGCAATCACATTTACAGTTTTCTGCCTTTTTTTTTGTACAGTGGCGGTTTCATCGTATTTAACTTAGTCACATTATTGTGTTAACATTATAAATGGTCTTTCTTCTCTATTAATAAAAACTATAGGGAGATCTATATATTTTTGGTTTATTTTCTTTCTCAGTTTAAATAATAATTTTTATATAATTTTTCGAAAATATCTTTTATTTTGTTAATAATATCTTTAGTTATTAAGGATAATTATAATTTGATTTAAAAAAAAAAAAAACTATTATAATCCTAAAAATGACGGAGTAGATTTTAATTTTAAACCTCTTCAACTAACTCTTTGATTTTTTATTTCAGGCTTTGATATGGATTTGTAGGTAGACTAAAGCTCGGAAATTGCCGAGCTTTTATACGAGTATTTGTTGCTCGTTTTGGGAAAATTTGCGCAGTTTTAGATGGGAAATTGATAACTGAAATTTGTAGCCCATTCGTCCCCGATCAGTACGTTTGGATATGACACAGGCAATGCGCGTTGAGATGTATCTTAAGAGAATAGATGCAATAACACGGTTGGTGCCAACAACAATAAAGCTGCCACTACTGCTTCTGGCAAATTTCCTCAACAGGGGAATGTATATTCCATTAAACCTTCATTGATATTTGCCCTATCTCTTGCTCTTATAGGGAAACAGTCTCTGAATAGTTTTTTATTTGATAAGTGAAAGAAGTAAGACTTTTTTCACACTCGACTTCATTTCACGATTTAAATATTACATTTTTTTTTTTTGCAATCATATTAAATTGGTTCTTAATTTATGTGAATCGAAAAAAAAATGTAAAAAGGTACAAATACTGAGAATGTATTTTAATTCAAGACATAATACGCCCTTCATCTGTAACCTGGTTAGTTTGGTATAACCTCCAAATCCACTGTTTCTGGGATTTGTTTTGATCTTCTTTTCGCGCATTGCTGTTAGAGTCGGGCTAATTAGAGTTACTTTTACACACTAGTAAAAGAAAATAATGTGGAACTCACTTTGTGTGTAAAGTTGGCTTTTCTTCACTAAATTTAATGTAATAATCACCACATTATTCAACAATTGCAGAAAAATATATTATTATTATTATATTTATTAGCAATATTTTGTAAACTCACATTAATTCGTGTTTTTTTTTTTGAATAATTCAAAAATGTTTATTTCAAACTTTCAACAGATTGACGAGCAAAACATAATAACTGGAAAGAACAATATACTACCCTTGAAAAGTAAATATACGGGTCTTGATATTATCATTAACACGACTGATGATTACACTATATTGAAATATTCATTATCGGCTCTCAGGTCTCGTGGATGTTTAATCCAACTGAATACCCGTATAATGAAAGAAGAATATACAATAGGTAATTACACACAAAAAAAAAAATATTTATATTTCTCTTACAAATTTGAGAATATATAAAAAAAAATATTATAATAAAATAATAACATTTTTTTTAAATATAAATGTTAATATTGTAGGTTTATTGGCGTTTTTAAATGAAGGTGAACTGGCTGGAATATCACCAGAAAATTTGTTAGAATTACCTACAACAATAAAGGAAACCATCCAGAAGGGTGTAGAACTTGGCATAAAGGAAGGTTATATTAAACCGTTACAAACGATTGCTATTCTTAATGATGCCCTAAATATGGATGCTGTAAAGATCTTAAAGTAAATTATTAATTACTTTCACTTCTATCTGACATTCTGTTTAGTTATAATGATCGCATTTGTTGTGCATAATTGAGGTCCGCTTTAACTTTACTGAATACTTTTCTTTAGTTTTTATCAAAAACGGCTCCAATAATTTTCTTTAAATGTTGTTATCTGCAAACCAGTGGCGGCTACTAGTATTCGCGGTTGCGCTACTGAACCCCAGCTATTTGAAAAAAAAATTAAATAAAAAAGAACTAATTTTCCATATTTTTATTTTGTTTTAATCAATATTTCATATCAAAAAAATATTTCCATTTTTGTATTAGTTACGAACAACATTAAGTCACAGTAAAAATTGTATATAATGGCCTGATTATCAAAATAATCAAAATCAAATAAATTAATTTAATAATTTTGTTGTCAAAATCTCAGATCAGACATAAAAGAATAGGAACGTATATCAACATGTTCGTATAATGAATGAATTGTATGTGTATCAGGAGATCTATAAAAACGTAGGAAGTTGGAGGTTCACAGTTGGGCGTCGCGCTGGAGAATTTATATATATATATATGTGTGTGTGTGTATATATAAAAAATTTCATTGTGTTAGTATAGAAAAGTGTATGTTCTTATTAAATTTTTTAAAATAAGAGTGGGGGTTACAAGCGCGGTAAACCGTACTTATGATCATACGAACAAACTTACCCGATCTTACCCGGAGTTAAAAAAGTTGTTTTTAGCAAATGGTGTGTGTGTGAACAGATTAGCTCAAAAACAAAAAACCGTAGAAAGTTGATATTGCGTTTAGGTATCATCAGGGATCTGACCCTACGTTATCTATCAAAATTCCTCAACCGGAAGTACCACTTTACAAGTTTTTTTTTTACTTTTTTACAATTTTCTCAAAAACGGCTCCGATGATTTTTATATCAACTCCATATACAAAGAGCTACAACTTTTATTTGAAACATTTATCTGGGAAAATTCATTTAAGGACAGTTATGGGCGAGAGGTGGGGTTAGGTTTCAGCTAAAGTGCTATTTCAGTTTATTAGACAATTCCATCATCTAAATAATGTTAATTAGAATTAAATATGTTGTTGAAATTCCGAGTTTGATAAAAATCGGATAACCGGAAGTGTGTTTAGTTTACCACTTTACTGAAGGATTTTTTTTTAATTTTTCGCGATTTTCTCAAAAATTGCTCCGACGATTTTCTTGAAACTTCGCATATAAACTAAACATACAAAGATGTATAACTTTTATTTATAACATTTGTCTGGGAAAATTCATTTAAGGGCACTTTTAGGGGAGGAGTGGGGTTATATTTTTCTCTAAAGTGCTCTCATAGTAGATTATACAATTCTATCATCCAAACAAAATTAATTAGAAATAAATAGATGGCCAAAGTTTTGAGTTTCATGAAAATAGTAAACGGGAAGTGAACAGTTTTTTCAGTTTTCGACGAATTTCATTAAATTTTACAAATATATGTTTGAGAACTGGAGTAAGAGAAAGTTGTGTGAGTGTTTCATACCAGATTTTTTGTGATGTGATCTGCCTGTGCCAATGTGTGGATTTTTATATATTATATTTATATATTATTTTTATATTTATAGAAATTTGTTGTTGGTATTGGTATTTAAAACATCACTAAGATATATGACCCAGCAATGAATCGATGCTTACTCATTGACATTTCCTTTGAACCGAAACACTTTATTTAGATAATACAAATTACCGTTAAATTAACCACTTAATTTTCGAACTCATACGGTACAACTCTTTTTTCACAGTTCTTCTCTGGGTGCACAGTGACAGATTTATTGTTAATTTAACATATTTAATTGTAGGGGAGCGATGCAAGATTTTCCTGGCTCCTGACTTACATCATGCTTTCTACCTAGCCAAGCTACTAATAATGATAGGTAGTGTATTTAAAAAAAAAATGTTGAACGCCCCCATATCCAAGTCAGGAGCCGCCACTGCTGCACACATAAAAGATTACGTGTATATCAACCCCTGTTCCAACTAAAACTTCTTTCCTTAACCTCAAGTTTCATTTCGCCAGCTTAGACTGAAAGGAATGTCAAGTTTGAGCTTACTGCAATTTTTAGTTTTTGATATATTTGGTGCACCGCCAAACACACATGCACACACACACACACACACACACAACACGACACACACACACATATATATATAATATATATTATATATATATAACACAACACTAGCTAAGTTTTTTTTTTTAAAAAAAAAAAGGTCCTCAACAGATGTCTTTTAGGAGAAAACTTAATTTAAAAAATTTGACCCAATCGTAGTCTCTTTTCTTTACAGCAATAAAAGAAAGTAAAAAGAGAATTTTCTCATGTTTTGATAGAAAATAATTTTACTACTATAATAATAGAGCTTGTAATAATGGCGTGTTCCGGAAATCTAACAATCAAACGGTATCTGTCATATGACAGTTGGTTTACATTTTTCAACCCCCTCTATCCCTTAATAATCCCCCACTACTCCTCCGCTATGAGAAAACGTTCGTTTACTTTTTACCAAATAGTGGTAGCCTAGGTATTCTACGTTAAAATTTTTTTTTTATATATAAACTTTATTTTAAATAGAGATAGATAGATAGATTCTACCGGGGGAATGGCTACTCAGCCTACGCCACCGCGACACCCCAAGGATCTATTGTGGCACCCCCCTAGTTGGAGACCCTCCCCCTATCCTGTCCTTAACCGAACTGTGGAATTGGGGGGGGGCTCCCAGGTGGTCAATCAGAGCACCCGCCATCAGAGCACCCTGTCGAGTCCTGCTTGCCTTAGAAGACTTAATAGGTCCGAGAGAGGGCCCTGGCTGAGGCTTGTTGGCACCAGCTTCTCTTTACCAAAGAGGCGGTACCTTAGCCAGACCAGCCCCTCGCACTGACATACCACATGCAGTGCCGTCTCCTCTTCTTCCTGACAAAACCTACACAAGCTATCCGTTGCCAGGCCCATGCGATGCATGTGCTTATTTAGTCTACAATGGCCAGTGAGAATGCCAACTGCTATCCTTATGGCCACCCGGCCTAGTTGGAGTAATTCTGCAGTTAGCTTGGGCGAGTAGCTATGGATAAACTTTTTCGCCTGCCTCTGGCCTGGAGTTTTGACCCACCATTCCCTTGATCGGTCCTGCATCCATAGCTTAATGGATGCACTCCTGAGGCATCTTGAGACACCACAGAACGGCTCCGGCCCGATAAGCGCTCCCATTGAACCCTCCCGGGCCAGGCGGTCCGCCGCCGCCTCATTGCCTCTGTGACCCGAGTGCCCAGGTACCCAAACCAGGAAGACCTTATTATGGCTACTAATTTCCCTTAGTGCACCTAGGCAGTCCCACACCAGCCTTGAGCTGATCTCCCACGAGTCAATTGCCCGCAGAGCAGCCTGGCTATCCGAATAAATTACGACTCTGGAGTTATACACTCCCCGTCTTCTTATTTCGGCGGCGCAGATAATAATCGCGACTAGCTCCGCCTGAAAGACCGTAGCTAGCCTTCCCAGGCTCACCGAGATATTACATCTCGGATGAGCCCCGTACACGCCGGCTCCCAATCCTTCACCCATCTTGGACCCGTCCGTGTACCACATAGATTCGCCTGTAATTGGCGGCCCATTCTTCCATGCCCCTCTGTCTAATATCAAGACTTTGAAGGGTTTTTGGAAGCCATACCTAGGAGTCATCATATCCGTAGGCAGGCCCAAAATCGGGTCCGCCTCCAGCTCCTCCCATAGGTCTTGATGCTTCCCAGTGTGCCTGGGATAAATGGGTGCTTGTCCCTGTTGTAGTCGTGCCACAACTGCTCTTGCAACGCCTTGGACGTAGATGTGGAGTGGTGGAAGGTTTAACAGGACCTCCAAGGCCGCAGTAGGGGTAGTCATCATGGCACCCGTCGTACTCAAACAGGCCAGCCTTTGAATACTTCCGAGCGCTCCCGGCCCCCCCATCTGCAAGGTCTTTGTCCACCACGCCACCGCCCCGTGGGTTACCATCGGTCTCACGACACAGGTATAAATCCACAGAGCCATCTTCGGACTTAATCCCCAACTTTTGCCGCATAGCCTCCTGCACCTACCCATGGCGATTTTGGCTTTGTGTGCGGTGATATTAATATGGGAATTCCATGTCAGCCTTCGGTCAAAAGTGACCCCCAAATATTTGGCTTCCATGGCAAAGGGGATCGCAACCCCTCCGAGCATTGGCTGTTGTAAGCCTTGTAAATTTCTCTTCCTTGTAAAAGGAACCACTTGAGTTTTGTGGGGATTGATGGAGAGACCCTCCGCTCTACACCATTTGTTCACAATATTGAGCGCCCCCTGAGTGCGCTCCGAGACGGTTACCGCGAACCGCCCCCTCACCACGATCGCCAGATCGTCCGCGAACCCCAGGCAATGAAAGCCTTCCGCGGTTAATTTGGTCAGGATGTCATCGGCTAACAACGTCCACAGCAATGGCGACAGAACGCCTCCCTGCGGACAGCCTCTACTCACCCTGGCCACAAGAGATGAATTGTCGATGGTGGCTATATTAGTCCTTCCCAAAAGACTAGTCCTTATCCACTGACTAATTGTAGAGGGCGTGCCCCTTCTTGTCAGTGCACCAACAAGAGACTCTGAGGACACATTATTAAAGGCGCCCTCTATATCCAAAAAGGTGACTACCGCAATTTCCTTGTCGTCAAGCGACTTCTGGAGTAGCCTATTTAGGTCGTCCAGAGCCAAATCTACGGACTTCCCTGCCTGATAGGCATATTGGCGATTATTGAGAGGATTAATCCTCAAAATCTCGTCCCTTATAAACCTGTCAACCATCCTCTCCATCACCTTCAACAGAAAGGAGGACAGGCTTATTGGCCTAAACGACTTTGGCGTTTGATCTACCGATCTCCCTACTTTCGGGAGGAACATGACCTTCACCTGTTGCCATTCTATCGGTATGAATCTCCAGGCCAAACAGCCTCTAAAGATCCTACATAGGTGTGGTGTCAACACCTCCACCGCCTTCTGCAGGAAGACGGGGTAAATTCCATCCACGCCTGGTGCTTTATAGGGCTTGAATCTTCCAATCGCCCATCTTAGCCTATTCGGCTGTATGACGTGATTCGCGATTTTCCAATCCGCCCGACCCGGCCTTCTCAGCCCCTCAACCTCTGAAGGGGCCTCTCCATAAGAGGACCCTGGGAAATGTGTGCTCATGAGCAACTCCAGCGACTCCTCTATCGAGTTAGTGTAGGTTCCGTCATCTTTCTTCAGGAACCCTACCCTGTCCGCAGTACCTTCTCTTGCTAAGATTCTGTGGATTCTCGCACACTCCGAAGTGTCTGCTACGTCCTCACAGAATCTTCGCCAGGCTTTACGCTTGGCCTTCCTTATTTCGACATTATACTGCGTCAGTACCCTTCTATACGATGCCCAGTCTTGGTTGATTTTGGCTTTGTTAAACAGCCTCCTCACCTCTCTCCTCCTTCTCTCGAGGTGATCATTCCACCAGACCGTCTTCGACCTATTAGGCCTTTCCTTCTCCGGACAGTTTTCGCTCCTGTAGGCGTCCAAAATCGCCTCGGTTACTTGTGCCACTGCCCGTCCCAGACTTCCTATTGTCCGTACATCCACTTTAAGGTCACCGAGAGACTCACTGAGACTCCCTACAAATCCCTCCCAGTGGGTCTCCCTCTGGCTTCGAAGCCTGGTAATGACCAATGGTGGAGTGCATATATCAAACCTTATGTGCCTATGGTCCGAGCACGATGGCTCACTTGATACATGCCAGTGAGCAATTTTACTCAA
>JAAEAF010014171.1:0-36965 GCA_011037195.1 Triatoma infestans
CTCCATAAAAATGTGTTGCCTATATCTCTCCATAAACAGCTAGTTAGTACTCTCATATTTCCTCATTTTGATTACTGTTGCCTGTTATATGCTGATCTTACCTTGGAACTTAACACCAAACTCCGGAGATCACTAAACACTTGTATCCGTTTTATATTAAATATTAGGAAAGATAAACATATTACACCACATTACTTTACTTTAAACTGGCTTACTGTTGACTACCATAGGAAATACTTTATGGGTAATTTCATATACCAATTGTTTAGGACACAGACTCCAAAATACTTATATGACATGTTCACACAAAAAGCTGCACTAGACTTAAGAACTACAAGGACTGTCGATTCCAGACTTTACGTACAACCACATAGGACTGTAACGTACTAAAACTCTTTTACTGCTGCTGCCAGTAGACTCTGGAACGACTTACCTACTGACTTGACCAACAAGAAATCACTGCCTAGTTTTAAGTTTTTTTATTACAATCATTTGTTTGAATTGTACAAAGGAGATTTTTAAGTTAGTATATAGAAGTTATTTTTCTTTTTTTTTTTTGTTTTATATTATTATATTAATAATTATTATTACTATTATTATTATTGTTTTATTAATTTATTATTATTAGTAATTTTTATATATGTACATATTTTAAACAAAATTATGGATGTAAATAGTTATTAAGATTTTATTTCAGTTTAATCTTTTAGATCAGAGAAAATATTTTTAATATTGTAAATTTTATTTGTTGCTCTTAAGGGACATAAGTCCCAGAGCATAATAAATTTATCTTTCTTTCCTCTGTGTGTGTATGTATGGTGACCAGCATAGCTCAAAAACAAAAATCGTAGAAAGTTCAAACTTCATAGCATCAGTCAGGACGTTATCTGCCAAAATTCCTCAACCGGAATTGCCATCTTACATTATTCAGTTTTTTGACGATTTTCTTAAAAAATGCTCCAACGACTTTCTATCAAGTTAGTACATAAACTAGATACATATATAATAAGTATAAAAAAACTATCGGTGAGTGTTTTGTGATTCTGATTTTAAATTCGTGTGCAAAATTTTTAGTGTGTTAAAAATTTGAAAGTGTATCGTTGAAAATCATCCTGGTTCATGCACTGGTTTTAAAGCAAAGTTATCATTATCAAACAGGAATTCTGGTATAATTAATATCTGTAATTAATTTTATATTTATTTTTATACAATATAGTCGAATTAGCTTTATAGGAGTCGATGTTTTTTTTTTAAGCTCAAAACGAATTAAGTAACCTACTACTTTTTTGAGTAGTACCTTTTCATTTTTTTTCAAAACAATTCTGACGAAAAGATAATGAAAAAAATCTATAAGAGTATTACTTACTAATGGAACTTAAAGCATTTATCTTCAAAGTGCTCTTCGATAATTCTTGTGTCAGACATTAAAAGTGCCTATTTCTTGTGAATCATTTAATATTGTAAGACAAATTCTTCACAATTCCAAATCTTCTATCCCCTTATATAGAACGAAAGTCAGTTTATAAAACAGTTATGACTGAATTCATTTGAACATTCATAATGAAACTGTAATACTAACAGATATCAATAAAAAAAAAAAATATCAATAAAGTCATTTAGGGAAGGGAATAGCTAGTGGTTAGCGTACTGGACTCCCACGCGGAGGACGCGGGTTCGAGTCCAGCTTTGCTGCCCTTAAATTGTTTTCTTTCTAGGAGCCTCTACAGCTTGGACAGTGTTATCTGTAACAAGAGAACACTGTCCGCAGGCCGGTAGTCCACTGAGGAGTTTCCGAGTGCCAATGACCATAGATGTTGACGCGCCTTAAATTAAAAAAGAAAAAGTCAGTTATACTTTACCATGTCACACAAAGAAAACGGGTAGATATATTTAAAGAGGCATTTTTCTCAATAAGAAGTTAAAAATGGTAGAATCAAAATTTGAGTAATGTGTACCCTAGTTTTAAAGAAAATTATTGCCGCCATTAGAAGAAAAAAAAAATTTTTTAAACTGGTATTTTTTATTTTTAATTTTTTGGAATTGTAATTTTTTGGATTGAAATTTGGTATTTTTTTTAAAGCGCGTCAACATCTATGGTCATTGGCTCTCGCAGCCTTCTCAGTGTACTACCGGCATCCGGACAGTTTTCACTTGTCACAGACAACACTGACCACCATAGGTCAGTGAGCTGTAGAGGCTCCTATGACGAAAAAATCTAAGGACAGCAAAGCTGGACTCTAACCTGAGATCCTCCGCGTGGGAGTCCAGTACACTAACACCACTTAGCTATTCCCTTCGCTACCTGCAAGATGTGGGTGGAGTAAGCCCCACCTCGCTCCAATACTGTTACATGGTAGTGTGATTTTTATCATTTAAAGCGACATTAATCTGAAAAAAACATTAGCGAAATATTAGTTTATAACAAACCGACTGAATCCGAAAACCGTTGTGTTTGTTTTGCATGAGAATGGTTGCGAAAGGCTGTAAGATGAGATAATTTCCTGTCGGATCTTATGTTGATACCCAAATGGTTTTGAACTATGCTGTTCCACATACACTTAATAGACTTTATTGATGTTAACATTAACTACATATTATATTTTTTTTAATAATAAGTGATGTACGTATTTGCATGTATGTAAAGTTGCATGTGGAACAAGAAGTGGAAGTAGTAATATATATGTTTGTGTATGTGTGTGTTCATGATGTTGTCTAGTTTGTTTATTTATTATCAGTCTGTGTTAGTGTTTATGTCTGCGTGCAGCAAAGATAATATCATAAACAATATTTTGTTCCCAACAGTAGCCAAACCTTGGAATAAACTAAAAAAAAAAAAAGAAATAATAATAACTAGTCCTCAATATCTACAGAGATTAATGTCATAATAAATTGTGATATATAACAGACATTTATAGAAATTTATTACAGTGTTTCAGAATGTATATAATATATCTATATAAATATATATGTATATTTATAAAAATATGACTGAAGTTTGCAACCCTCATTTCTACATAAGTCATGCAAACTTCTATCAGTATTTCTGCCATTAATAAAAAGAGTTTCACGCCGTTTTCACACTCTCTCTCACTCTTTCTCTCTCTTTCTATCTCTATTGAAGAGATTCAAATTTTTGAAATTCAGTTTCTTTCCTGCGGATATTGGAAGAGAAAACACCACATTACATAATAATGGAGTGAAACAATGTCTGCATCTTTATGCCTCTTATTGCAGATTCTAAAATTCTTCTGCCTCTTTGCCGGCATTACAAACTTTGACCTTCGTTCTTGGGCATGCTCAATATGGGTAGACCAATGATCCCTTTCGATAGCTAAACGGGCGCTAATTCTTATGCATTTCACGTTATCTAGGACCTACTTTTAGGATAACTCCTCGGCAAATATTGCTCATCATGTCCTAAAATACTCTCTTTAATTATAATAACAATTACGCAGAATATACGAAAACACTAATTAACAAGAAAAATACTTTATAAACTGCCACAAAAAAAAAAAAATACTAAAATATGAACACACTTCCTCTCTCCTATTCGTCATAAAAATTGTTTCATGGACCAGATCTGATGAGGAAAAAGCTAGCTTGTTTGCATCACATCTGGTGGCTTCAGTATTTATTCCACATCAAGACTTAGTAGATATTCAACAATGACGAACAAATACTTTCCAGCCTCGACACTTCACTCACTACCTTTGACATTACGACCTAAATCCTTTACACCTAACGAATTTATCGATTACTTTCTATAAAAAAATCTCCAGGATATGATGACCTTATAACACCGACTATTTTTTTTTAAAAACTTTCAAAAAAAGCTATAATGTTTATTATCTACATTTTCAATTTCGTTCTTCGAACCACTCATTTCCCAATATTATGGAAATTTTCCCGATCAAAATGATTTCCAAAGCCAAAAAAAAAAAAAGAAAACACTCATAATCCTTTTTCTTACCATCCTATCAACCTCCTTCTCATTCTTGGAAAACTCCTTATTAAACACCTTTACCACATCGTAGAACCATTTAATATCATTCCTAATCACGAATTTGGTTTCAGAACCTTTCACTCTTGTATTCAAACAAATTCACCGCGTTATAGATACCATCGCCTCAGCCTCAGTATAAATTACATAAGAAAACAGAAAATAAACTAAAGTATTTCTTTTTAGAAGTGTTTGCATCAGCGGTCATTTGGAATCACCTTTATGCACTGATCAATTGTAATTAAATTCCCTAACTAACATTTCTTTATATCGCATAGCCTCTTTTACGTAGTTATAGAGATTCTCAAAATCACTACCATTCAATATTTCAATCATTAAATTTAAATCTATTTCCTTTTTTATTAAATAATTTTTTCTTATAAATCCCAATATTGGACACGTAGCCAAAAAATGTAAAGTTGTTTCATTTTCATTTAGATTACATAACGAACATGAATGTACCCTTTCTAACCAAGGTTTATAATTTAAATTAAAAAGTTCACCTCTTGCATAAAAAAAAAAAAAAAAAAAATTGCATAAAATCCGTGCTTATTGTGTCGTTAATATAATAAAACTCTTCTACATGCGTTTACATAAGATGATATTTCGCTGCCGATACACTGACGTAACAACTCATCCCTAAACTTCTTAATATACTTATCAATGATGACTCTCATTTGATCCGTCCAATAGATACAAATTTCCTGTCAAATGTTCACCACCCACCATATTTGCCAATTTATACCATTCATTGAACCATGAGTTATTATATTTCAAGATCTCTTTAGCCACTATTTTAGGTAGACGATCATCTGAGTATTACCATATTCTAAGTATATATTTATAGTGTGTTCGTGCAATAAATTTTTCCCTGTCTCTAAAAATACAACATATTGTTAGGGGGATTAGGTGGAAGGTGAAATGATAGGTGATTATAGAATATAGAGGTCTAATAAGAAATGATCATAGATAAACAAGAATATAAAACCTAGTAGCAGGTTCTGATTCAAATATATATAGTATATTGTATACAATAATAAGTTTATATATGATAACAGCGGTTCCATACAACGCTTCTATGTGACCGCCAGTCCTGGTCATTGCATTTAAAAGAGATGAAGTGGTTATTTAAAATGAGAGGCGAATTATTATATTTAAATTGTACGCCTTGGGCGGATAAGGAGGAGATAAGAAAGAGATGTTCCTTATGTAACCTCAATACTAGGGAGGATATTGTACATTTTTTAGCAGTTTGCCCTATTCTCGCAGAATTTCGTTTACGTTACCTTGGAGTACGTTTACTAACTTTGCACTCTTTGCAAGCCCTTCTTAATGCTTGTAACTGTAAGGGGCTTATTAATTTTGCTCGATCTGCCTGGCAGTATCGGCACCAGCTTGTGCAGGAATTTAACTTTTGACTTGTGTTTTTTTTATTAAAATATATGTATAATTTATAATTTTTGTTTTGGTTTGTTTTCCACGGGATACTCGTTTTTGTTTCTTCAATTTTTTACTTAATTTGTTCTATTAATATTTCTCAGTAACCTTTTCATCATTAATTTTAATATTGTATAGTAATGTAAAGTTTCAGAATAGTTTTTACTTTTTCAGTATTTTGTATTTATGTATTTTTTATTTTATTTGCAGTATAAATATTTTTTTTTCTCATGTATTACAGTAAACAAGAAAATATCTTTTATTAAAGGAATAGTATTTTTGATAAAATGTTTGTAACATCTTTCTCCGGCTGACGGATATAATTCCAAGCTGTAAATATTATGTATTAATCTTTCTGGATGTAAAATTTTTAAATAAAATATTATTATTATTATTACAACGCTTCTATGCCGTCTTCTATTTAATTGAAGCTTCCAGAAACAACTTTACCCTCTGACTCCATTATTGAGAGATAGATAATAAATAGAACTTGGTATGCAAAACAATCGTAGTGGTCTTAAACATACGTAGTCATTCATGAAGGATTTGTAACATTATAAAATTGATTTTGATTCTTCTGATTGAGATCAGCAATGTCTGTCTCAGCTGAATTTCATTGTAGAACGTATAGTTAAATAATTATTCTTGTTACGATGAATTAAATGCATTTTAAAGAAATACAAATTATTGGAAATGTGGTATTCTAAATGGTTTTTACTTTCTCTTTCACCTAGTATGAGGCATCCCTCTACAGTATTAACAAAAAGTTATTTTCAACCAGCTATTCTTCATGGATCAACTCAATATGTGTCTTCATTAACTTGTATGTTAACTCAATAATCCTTTTTAATTACAAGAATTCTATTCAAATTCACTTATCTAATCACCCAATAAGACTATATTCAAACACATCAGCGGTTAGTTAGTTTTCAAAGTTGGTAGCCATGTTTAATCTGTGTTACAGCACATCTGTCCCTAGAGTGGCGTACGTATGTCCCATTTACAAGGGAGTCCAATAAGGGAGTGGAGAATTGGATGTTGCTAGATGGTGGAACTCCCCTGTTTCGAAGTAACTTTATTACACAATGTACAAACTGCTAACACTAACCCCTACCACAGTCCTTCCATCATCTCTGACTAGTATTCTATATTATTTAAACAACAAATTGTGCGCTTATAAGTAGCAAATTGTTATTTATCATTTAAATTGGCAAAAATACTTTTAGCGGGTTACTTACTTATTTAAAAATTCAGAGCAAAAATATTTTTAAGCCGGAAATAGGAAGGACACCCCCCCCTTAATCTTTTGACAATAAGTAAGTTTCATTTTTCTTTTCTTTTTTTTTTTGTAACGCCCCCAACTTTTATTAAGTTCTTGTCTTTTGAGTCATTTGTGCGGATTCCACGTTCACTCTAAGTATTCAGGGAGCAGATGATTCGTCGTGGCATTTATGAACATTTATTTATGTTGCTCAACAGAGAATGCAATATGCAGGTGGATTGTATAGAATCAATATGTGGAGAAAGAATAGATTTGTCAACTGCATAACTGAAAATTGAAGTGTGAGAGTGAGTAGAAATGTCAGAAATGTAAATAATGAAAATTATTGGCTCAAAGAGTACTACTAAGAGCAACTCCAGCCTCCATAGGATAAAGAGAAGAGTATATTGTTTGTGGTGGTTGGTTCTGCAGAGCTAGAAAACATCAGAGACATTTTCCGTGGTAGCCTGTTTCATTTTATGGTCATCGACCGGTTTCGGGCGTTCTCTCATCTTCAGGATGCGTTTTTCAGACAGTGTGACATCGCAGACTTGCACAGAGAAAGTTAGTTTACACACTGTGTAAACTAATTTAGTGTACACAGTGTGTAAACTAACTTTGCTGTGTGCAAGTCTGTGTCATCACATTGTCTGAAAAACGCATCCTGAAGATGGCCCGAAACCGGTCGATGACCACAAAATGAAGCAGGTCACCATGGAAAATGTCTCAGAAGTGTATATTATTATTCTCTGAAGAGCACAGAAATACCTTCAGGAGAGATAAGTCATTATAATTTGATTGTAAATATGAGGTAGACTTTGGTTGAGCTGCCACAATAAGCCCGGATACCAAACTCGATCAAATGCTTGCGCAATGTTGAGAAAGGCACCCAAACAATATAACAGCAATTCTGCGAGTGTTTTTTTTTTTCTATTACTTGACTAATTTAATTTATTTTTTAAAATATTAAACTAATTATGAAAATAATGCAAAAACTGGATTATAGCATAGATCTGTAAGATATAAGGATATAATGATGAGAATTTAGTAGAAACAAGGAAGTTTCATTAGTGTATATAGCATGGCCAACTCAATTAGTGCAGCAGCAGCAGCAGCAACGTCAAGAGTGGTGTGGTAAGAATGTCGAGCAAGGGAATCACCGATGACAGGGTGCGGAAGACTGTAGGCGCCAACTTTGTAATTCTGTACACAACTTAGCTTCACTCAGTGTTGTACATACGCGCACAACAAGCAGCCACTACCAACGCACCCACTCCCAGTTTTTAACTAACAACCAGTCCAATGAGTATGAGGCGGCAAGCTGGCTCTTCCACTTCTAGGGTGTTAGCAAAAGTTTTTGGACTCCAAAAAGTTTTGTTGGCTGCTCAAATTGTACAAGAGACATGGTGACGACGGTAGTATGGAATTAAAAGTTGAACTACTGACTTCAAACCATAGTATACTTCCAAGTTGTTCAGTGGATGGGTATAGTAAGATCGCACCAAGTTTCACTATACAGTTCTACTAACACTTCTACTCATTCCTTTACAGAAAACTTTGTTTCTGAGTTTGAACTTGAAAGAATAAATAGCAAGTTCCCCAAGTTATACAGTATATCTTTGCAACTTTTCCTATTTCCTTACTCAATAGCCAACTCTGTTAAAAAGTTCTCTAAGCCAAACGCCATTACTTATAAATTCTCCAAAAAACTTGTTTATATTTTAACAGCATATAAAAAAAAAAAGTCACAAATCTTGAATAAAAAACATTTCTCAATTTGACAATTTTTTATTTTTTTAAATAGATATTTCATAGAATTCTTTCAGCAACTTATTATTTTATTTTGAAATAGCATTTCATTGACCGCTTCTTCCATGTTAAATGTAGATTAGCTAATTCAGAATATTCCCTAACAGACGCGGGGTTTTCCCAGGGGTGTATACTCGGTCCGCTATTCTTTCACCCACTTACAGACATACTTAAGTGTATTAGAACCTTGGACTAAAAAGTGGTGTATTAGATTTAACACACAGATATAAACAAATAACTTCTATTTTATGGCGTTCCTCTTGTACTCAAGTAGTATTTAACTGAATCAGATCTTTCCTATGTGAACTTGGATCGCTACCTGGGATGTATTCCGAGAGACTAACTTGGCAACTACATGCAAAGACTAAAACGAAACGAAACTAATTCCTACTGTGACTAATAGGCCGACGATCGGAACTGTAAGTACATGAGATATAAATAAGAACACAGATAATACTTAAACCTTCATATGGGACCGGCAGTGCACTAACAAAGCTCCAGGCGCCTATGACCACTGATGCTGACGCGCCTTAAATTTAAAAAATATATATATATATATATGTAATAAGAGTATCAATTTATGAAGAAAAATTTGGTGAGGATCGCTAGGAAATTGAAGGAAGAAACATTCAATTATGCCAACGTTACGACAGAGTTTCCTTTCTTTATCAAAGCTTTAATGTATTAAAAGACTGTGAAGTTGAGGAGAAAATTTTTTTAAAAACATATACATTTGTTACAAATGCAGAAACATAAACAGAAAAGTAAAAGTTACGAGTGTCTTGTATTAAAATCATCTACAGAAATGAAAGTTGGGTTGAATAGGCAAGTGAAAAGGATTTGAAGAAATTTAAGGGTGGGGGTAGGTGTGAAAGGGAATTTTAAGAGGTCATGTTTTGAAAAAAAAAAAAGTTATACAATGCGGACAAATTCATAGTATCATTACGAAAATTAACAGAAAATTTATTTCTTTTGATACACATAATTTCTAATATATATTTTTTCTCTATTAGTTTCATTTTTAATTTTTTTACAAAAATCAAATTTATCATTTTCTTCTCTAAAATGTTTCATAATATAAAAAATTTCCTTGTTTTGGTTTTTATTATTCTGCATTTTATAATATCAATAAAGCATTGTGGTTCTTAGATTTAAGCCTTGATAAAGACAGGAAACTCTGTCTAAACGTTGGCATGATGGAATGTTTCTGTCTTGAACGATCTTCACCAAATTTCTTCATCACTTAATTCATCAACGATCAACAAATTCTTTTATATAATAAAATCGATTTGAGAAGGTAAACCTAATAAAACTGACTTTTTTTACCAAGAAACCATATATTCCCTTTCCTTCAAAGTTTCTTTGAATGAACTTAAGAAAAAAGTTCCATCAACATTGATAGGTCACTATATTCATAGTTAGACAAATTTAATGAAATCCGTGGGTGGTTTTTATGGGGAAAATTGAAAATAAATGGAAAAAATTATTTAGTAGAAACACACTTTTCAGTCAATCGATTTTCTTCATACACTAAATTTTGACAACATATTTAATTGTCAGAGTCATTTTCCGTGGAAGCCTGCTTCATTTTGTGGTCATCGACCGGTTTCGGGCGTTCGCCCATCTTCAGGATGCGCTTTTCAGACAGTGTAACAACATACACTTGTACAGAGACTTAGTTTCACACTAACTCGAGAGGTTAGTGTGAAACTAAGTCTCTGTACGAGTCTGTGTTGGCACACTGTCTGAAAAGCGCATCCTGAAGATGGGCGAACGCCCGAAACCGGTCGATGACCATAAAATGAAGCAGGCTTCCACGGAAAATGTCTCTGATGCTTTCCAGCTCTGCGGAACCAACCACCACAACAAATATTTAATTGTAATTAATATTTTTTAGATTAAAGAAGTGAATAATAAACTATGATATCACTTTGGAGTAAAACACAACTCTGTCCCTCTTTCAAAAACTATTTTAAATGAATTTTTCCGAAGAAATGTTACAAATATGTTGTAGCTCTTTTATAGGTGCAGTCGATCTACTAAGTTTAAAGAAAATTGTTGTGGTGATTGGTTCCGCAGAGCTGGAAAGCATCAGAGACATTTTCCGCGGTAGCCTGCTTCATTTTGTGGTCATCGACCGGTTTTGGGTGTTCGCCCATCTTCAGGATGCGTTTTTCAGTCAGTGATAGCACAGACTTGCACAGAGCAAATTCAGTTAATACACTAACTGGTCTTTTTGATACTAATTTTTTTAGTTTTAAAATACAATTAAAAAATACCAGTCAGCGTATAAGGTATACTGAATTTGCTCTGTGCAAGTCTGTGTTGTCACACAGTCTAAAAAACGCTTCCTGAAGATGGGCGAACGCCCGAAACCGGTCGATGACCACAAAATGAAGCAGGCTACTACGGAAAATATCTCTGAATTAAAGAAAATTGTTAGAGCCGTAGAGAAAATATCAGAAAATTGTTCAATAGAAATGCATTTTCAGTTAAATAATTTCTTCCAAACTCATAATTTCAACAATGTAATTAATTCTAATTAATATTATTTAGATGATAGAATTGTATAAAAAAAACTGAAATAACACTTTAGAGCCAAACACAACCCTATCCCTCCCCCAAAATTTGTCTTAAATGAATTTTCCCAGAGAAATGCTACAAATAAAAATTGTAGCTCTTAATATGTATAAATTAATGTACCAAGTTTAATGAAAAATAGTTGGAGCTATTATTGAAAAAAATTTCAATGAGATGAAAAAAATACCTTTTAGTAAAGTTACTGCCGCAATCCATGATAATGCATAAACGGAATATTAGGTATGACTTTCTATGATTTTTCGTTTTTTTTAACTATCCCATTCACACATACACGCACCATTTTCTAAAAATAATTTTATTTGAACTTAGTGGACCACAAAACATGTATTTGCGATGAAAACTCGATATAGAAAATTTGACTAGTGTAATGGCAAAAGAGAGAACACAAGCCCGACTGAGAGAAAACAGACTCTCTCTGGTACTCTCTGACTTAAGCAGGCTAGAGTGGGGAGAACCTGTATATAAGCCAGTGAGAGATTTAGACATCTATCTATCAGATTCAACCATATACATTGCATCGTGTCATAACTCTACTCTAACCCTTTATTTTATAAAATCATTACAAGTCCAGTGCAGTTTGTGTAAGCTTATAGCCATATTATAACAGTGTCTTCATATCTCGTCTAATTAATCAATCCCAATTTCTCTCCTCATCAACTCCATTTTACTAGATTACAATACTTTCTCTTACTCGGAGCAAGAGAAAGTAAAAAAGATACTCTAATTGTTTTTGATAAATTTAAATAAAATAATAATAATATAATATTTTAATTCTATATTTGCTTTTGGGATATCCCCCCCCCCAATACAAATAGAAGTTGGCATTATATTTATCTTCAATACAAACAATAGGGTTAAAAAGAAAATTCTCTATTCAAAGAAAAAGCAACATACAATAATTATTCACAAGATTAAATAAAAAAATATAATAAAGACCAAATTAAATAAATTCAAGAAATTAAACAAAAACTGTTTACGCTACATATTGGTAAATCAGCAGTATTTGTCTGATTTTTTTGTTTTTCCCTTCTTCTTTAGTATAAATCTATAAAACAAACAATACAAAAACAGTCCAAAATCAAGATGGATTCTTCGAAATAAACGCTTGCGAACTCCATAATAGTTAACAGACAGCGACACAAGTGTTAATTTGTTTCTGACAATATTAAAATCTTTATAAATTTGTTTAATGCCACGTTCTTTATCTATGGTAGATATTGAATCATTGACCTATATGTAGGGGCGAATAACGAAGATATAAATCTTCCAAAATGTCAAGATCACAAACTATAAATAATTATTTAAATTAAATTAATAGAATTTAATTAATAATAAAATATTTCTAATCGGCTTTTATGATATATATATATAATATATATATATACTATACTTTAAAGTAATTCTTATAATGTATTTACTAGATAATCTAAACTGACAAAGTATTTTAACAAAACTAAATGGAAGAGAAATCAATATTTAGATAACTGGATGTTAAATTGCTGTTTGTATTAAAAATATCTATATGATCTGTAAATAGGGCTAAACTTGTCATTCATGTAAGTTCCTCTATCTATAGTAATAATTAGCTGGTCTTGTAACAAAGATAAAGTGTTAATTACATAAAATTTGAAAGAGTTAATTCATTCATAATAGAATTACAATTTATCTATATCTTATAGATTGACATTATTTATGTATTTTAAATTTGTAGGATGCTATTTTCTTAAGTCAGTCTCATCGATACTGACTTCTCAATCCACTTAAAGAATTCTTTTTATTGCACCATAGAGAGTGTGGTTTAATATTTAAATTGTAAGGAGTATTTTCATTTAAAGTGAAATGCATTATGTTAAGGTTTTTAGTGTTCGTTACGACCTGCTGTATTCAATGTTGTAAATTGGATGTTGAGGTTCGGTCATACAAAAGAATTCTTTTTAAATTTCTACCGACGTTTCGGCCAATTTTATTGCCTTCTTCAAAGGGTCTGTTCAAAGGTTTTAATACAAATCAGAAAAAAAATAGAAACAACATAAAATATGAACTTTAAATAAATATTTTCAAAATAATTTTTTTTTTTTGTTTTTTTTTTAATAAACTATGTAAATAAACTCGACGACGTAGCAATTGTTGCAAGATCGGCAGCTGCACTAAAAAATGCTTTGGAGGAATTAGAGGAAGGAGCCGCAAAATTTGGTCTAGAAATAAATGAGGAAAAGACTAAATATATGATGACCACCAGAAGATCGAGGAGATTCGGCGACTTACAAGTTGCTGAACATCGCTTTAAGGCTACAAAAGATTTCAAGTATCTAGCAGCTTACTAACTTGCAAAAACGACGTAAGCCTGGATATTAAGAGTAGAATAAACGCTGGAAATAGATGTTATGCAGCCTTGTTGCCGACATTCCGAAATAAATGCATATCAAGGCAGGAAAAAGTCACCATTTATAGGATGATCCTCAGACCAGTAGTTTTGTATGGTTCCGAAACCTGGACCCTAAGGAAGGCGGATGAAAGAAAGGTAAATACCTGGGAAAGGAAGGTGTTACGGACGATATATGGGCCCATCCAGGAAAATGGAGTTTACCGAATAAGGAGGAATAAAGAACTAAAAGAGCTTTACAGGGAGGATGATCTTGTGGCCACAACAAAGACAGGCAGACTGTGCTGGTTGGGGCATCTGCACAGGATGGATGCTAGTCGGGGGGCAAAGAGGCTCTATGAAGGGCATCCCGGAGGGAAAAGACCGCGGGGCAGGCCCCGTTTAAAATGGCTAAAAGATGTAGAAGAGGATCTGGGGAAGATGGAAGTAAGGCAATGGAGAAGGAAAGTGGATGACAGAGACCCTGGCAGCAAATTCTTCTGGCGAAGGCCAAGGTTCTTCAAGGACCTTAGAGCCAATGGAAGAAGAAGAAGATGTAAATAAACTAAATATAAAAGTATGATATACATATATAGCATATTTAAATTTATTATTGCAGAACAGATCAATATTAAACTAAATCATAACTATTGAAACTTTGACGATATGAGGCATGTATAAGAGTAAAGTATGGAAATAACTTAGGAAATGTACTTACAAAAATTTTCAGTTAGAATTACTTACAAACTCTAGTTTAATCTGTGACATACCATCACCAAGTGTAACGGACATTGGATGGGTCAAGGTTTATAAATGGCTAGGAGAGAGTGGGAGGGAAAACCGAATCTTAGTCTATATGTTTTGGAAATTCCAGGAGATTGTTATAACTAAGGGATAGGTTTTTGGTATCTTTCTAAAATTGATAAATAATTTATCTTCCAATATGTTTCTTTTTCTATTGTTATTGTTGATGGAGAGAATTTTAGTGTTTTTCATGTCAAATTTATGTTTATATTGTATGCAATATTTCGTTAGTGCTATAGTTTATGTAACGGCAAGAGAGAGAGAACACAATCCGACCGAGAGAAAAATATAATGGAGTTGATGAAGAGAGAAATTGGAATTGATAAATTAGGCTAGATATGAAGACACTGTTATAATATAGCTATAAGCTTACACAAACTGCACTGGACTTGTAATGATTTTTATAGAATAAAAGGTGGAAGTAGAGATATGACAAGTTGCAATATATATGGTTGAATCTGATAGATAGATAGATGTCTAAATCTCTCACTGGCTTATATACAGGTTCTCCCCACTCTAGCCAGCTTAAGTCAGAGAGTACCAGAGAGAGTCGGTTTTCTCTCGGTCGGGCTAGTGTTATCTCTCTTGCCATTACATTTAAATTTAAAAAGAGTTGTTTTGTATGACCGAGCCTCAGCATATAATTTACAACATAATGTAAAGGTATATATTACAACAAAGGGTATGTGTATATTACAGTAAAGGGTGCTCATTGTAATAACATTATTAAGCTTAATTCAACAATCACAGGATATTCAATTTTATTTTCTGCAGATAATCTAAGACAGCATCTATAGCAGAAGTAGCTTTTGATTCCGCGAAATCAGCAGCTTTATAGTGAACGCCAGAATTAGAAATAGGATTATCATATTATATGTCGAAGTAGCTTCAAGTTCATCGTCTTGTAATAAAATTTTCACAATTTTCTCCGGTTAACTTTATGAAAGTATAATATCTTTGTTTTTGTTGGTGTTTAATTCGAGAAGAAGTCCACTGATATAAAGTGTCATGTGGCTTTAGTTTTTTAATTCCATTTTTATATGAATCGGCGAATATATCCTTATCTTTGGCATACAAACACATAAAAAATGTCGCATACAAAAGAGCGTATAAAAGAGATATGAAAAATCGCTGAATGTCTAATATAAATAGATAAAAAAGGAAGCCTGAAAATATCTCGACCTGGAATACAACTTTGGTAACGCCTGCTTCAGTAACGTATTTCAATAAGTATAATAATTTCAAAATTATTATATAATTCGTTTTCATATAATTTTTTTTTCTTATAAAAGAATTTGTTGATGAATTGTCTTTCTTGTGTTAAATAATTAAAGCCGTAATTAAAGCTTCCTTATGTCCAAAGCCGTATAGTATATGCCATAACAAGTTATGGTTAACTATCAAAAGCCTCTTATATTCAACAAAACTCACAAAAAGATCAGAATTTCTGTAGACTAATTTGAGTTGAACAACGGTATTTAATAACCGATTATTCTTGAACCACTTATTGCTCCTTCGAGTAACTTTTTCGTAACCTCTCCTGCTCTCATTCTTACAACGTGACCTGCCCATCTTAGTCAGTATAGCATTATAGTGCTCACAACATCTGGATCCCCAAACATTTCATACAATTCCTTATTTTTCCTTCTTTCACAAGACTACTCGTTTCTTCACAGGTCTCAATATATTTTTACAATAATTTGAATGAGCGTGATGGTAACTACAATTAATATGAATTGATAAAAATAAATAAATAATTTTAAGAGTTAAATAATAATAATTTAAATGATTAAAATAAATAACTAACATGCACAACTATGAAATAATTCAAAGTTTAACCTTGTATAGGGACGCGCTCTGAACTCAAGTGTAACTGCTGATGTAACGATAATACTGATATACTGATGTTATTGGTGTACTAATAATGATCGATGACTGATGAATGATGAATGATCCCCTCCTCCAGTGGGGCGAAGTTTATATTAGTATTACTCACACACTGTCAGGTGGGTAAGTAATTCTCACACTAAGACATCTCTCGTAGTAACTCACACACTAGTATTAGTATATTAGTATTACTCACACACTGTCAGGTGTGTAAGTAATTCTCACACTAAGTCATCTCTGGTTAGGTAGGTGACCAGTGATTTAGTTCAGTGACCAGATTTGGTCGCCCATCGGTGATTTTCTAAGACCGGTAGCCTTGAATCGGCCAGGTGGCTTCTGTTCAATAAAAAAGGGTTTTTATCGGTGCTTGTCTTTGATACCCTTGTATTGAAAAAGGCAGCGGCCTGCTGAGGCCACTAGTTATAAATTATTCTTTCTTTTTGTTATATTTTGTGAAGGTAGCGGCTGGCTAGAACCGCTTGACATTGCTATGTCATTACAGATCCTTCGATGAATTTTCCTTACAAAAGTAAGGATTTTTTTTTTTTTATCACTTTTGGAGACTGTCCAAGTTTATAAGGCATAAGTTAACCCCAGGCGAATCAGCGCTTTAAAAAACCTAAGTTTTACGATTCTCGAGATCAAGCCGCTTTTTATGTACTTAATCAGGCTATTGGCACGCATAATTCTGGTAACAATTTCGAGTGAAGTATGATTAGAATTGATTACTTGAGAGCCCAAGTAGCAAAATTCTTGTACCCATGAAAGTATGGATCCCTATATTTCTCCGGAGGGCCCACTGCCACCTCCGACATACGATACATATATTGTCTTTTCCTCATTAATAGTAATACCATCCATTCATTGTATCCTCATTTTCATACAAACGTATTTATTTAAGTTAAAATAAGTATTTATGGAAGTTAAAATAAACTGTACTAGTTCCCAATAAATCAAGCCTTTCTCTTGCCCTAGAATGTGGACCTAGGTTATGTGCATAATACATCAAATTATAGAATACAGAACGAATTAGCAGACAGGTAGCGGGCTGAATTCCGTGTTCAAGGCCAGGCATAATTAAATTTTGACTTCCACTAAAGCGCACTGTCGGATATGCGGACTGTAGAGAGCGAACATGGCCAGGATACCAGCAGAAAACAGAAAACCTCCGAGCACCAATAACCAGATGTTGACGCTCCTTGAAAAAAAATAAAAAATAAATAAATAAACCAAATCGGCAAAATAGAGAATTTAAAATTCATTTTAAAAATAAAACGACCAAAAATGAAACAAATATTTAAAAATATAATTTTGTTTTTCTTCTGATTAGATAATAGTTCTCAGAAAGAAAGGTCAAACTATCAAATCTATTCAATAAAAAAAAAGAAGAGAAATATATAAAAAGATATACAAGTTGAGAAATAACAGTTTTAGTGTCGATTGCGTTGTAAAAGGTTTCAAAGGAGTTCATTCTGGCACAATTATTTGTATAAAATTGTTAGCTTAACACCACAGGTAGGAGGAATTTTTTTCGCTTACTTATTTAATGAATACATTTTGAATGTCTAAGATGAGATAAAACCTAAATAGTTTAAACTTACTTAGGATCGTATTTAAAATAATATAATTTTTATGCTTTTATTTTGAAGGGCTTAAAGTTGTTCGCGTTCCGAAATATAGTTCTCATGTGGCCCCATGAATATCCAACTAACGAATAACATCATTTACCAACTCAGCCTATTTATACTGGATCGCATGTCGTAGAATGACTTCATATATAGTTTTTAGTGCTACCATGGAATCTAAGAATATGTATTTTAAAAAAAAAATTAGTTCCTACCACCTATAGAATTACTTACTTACTTTGTCTTACTCAACTCACAAACTTTACACGCACACACACACACACATGAACACCACACTTTATACAAAGGTAAAGAAATACAGATCACTTTTTAAAAATTCAAAAATATTTTTCCTGCTCAAACTGTCTCAAAACAATTGGAACCGGTGGAAATGTAAATTCAAAAAGTTGACACCAACGCAATACTTCCTGTTACAGAAGACGATAAAGTCTAAATTTCAGTAATACCTTGACCCAACTATATTTTACTGCATTTTCCACATTACCAGCTTTCATCGAACAGAATATTTTTACAATTAATTTCATTGCCTTAGTATACATTTTTGTGGGCAGCAGTAATCACAGAGTTCATCCTCACCTGCCAGCGGCGTTATCTGCACGATTTTATGGTTTGGACATCAAAATTATCCCTAATTACGCCAAATAGCCCAAAACGAGCATGCATAAGGACAATATTAAAACAAACACCCCCTTTAAGACTACTGAGACGTGGCACTGACAGCAATATCCTGTAATGCAAGAAGACTGTCAGGCTCAAAGATTTTTGAGTTCTTATTTTATCCAAAAATTATGTGAATACCTTTAGGCACTGTGCATTGAGAGACCTTATAAAGCATTACCAGCATCCTGAGTACTGCATATTTATGTGCTGCCCAAGGGCCACTAAATCGCATTAGCGGGTACCAAAAAGAGGAATAGTTGTCAGGATTACATGAATTGAATAGATTTCTGGTGAATATAGGGTCTGTCTGAATGGCGTATTTCATCCAATCAGCTTTCTAGAAATTTCATCGGGGTTTGTTGCCATTCGAAATGGTTGTGTATGCGTATGTACCTAGTGAGGATATATTAACATAGCCACTACAGCACTCTAGGCCGGCTTGAATCTTCCTACAGTAGCTCTATAGTTTCCCCTGGGAGGACAGTCTATAGGCGTGTGAGTGAGGGGTACAAAACATTTTGACGATTATTTATGTGACATCAGACAAACATAATATAATATATAATGTGATGGTTGGTTCCGCAGAGCTGGAAAGCATCAGAGACATTTTCCGTGGTAGCCTGTTTCATTTTGTGGTCATCGACCGGATTCAGGCTTTGGCCCATCTGTACGATGCCTTTGTCAGACTGTGTGATAACACAGACTTGCACAGACTAAATTCAGATTATACACTATTTTGGTGTCTTTAGACCAAAAATGAAGCTGGCTACCACGGAAAATGTCTCTGATAATATATATATATTATGAATTCTTGCGATTGTTAGTTTTTGTGTTGTTTCGATCAGATACTACATTTTGTCTTAGACAATAATTCTTGTAATTAAAAAGACGATTGCTCAGAGGCTTTAAACACAATCATTAAACATCGTAACTATTTAATTGTTTCAGGATACAAAAATTGTTCGTATTGGAAATGACAGCGAAATTGGTGAGCATCACTTTCTTCCAAACCATCGTTCTGATGTTCATACTTCAGGAACTACTAGCTAATCCATTACACATACAACAAAATAATAATACACACCATAATATTAAAGTAAGCGATTATCCACAATTAGATGATGCAAAAAAGTTTAGAAAAAGTTTAATCAATTTTACAAACAATTTAAGGAATATTTTAGAAGATATTAATAATTTAACAAATGTTGTAGAAGATCTAAAAAATCAATTAGATTATTGGGCATTTGAAGAAATATCTAATATTACCAACAGTAATATAAACGCAGAAAAATTACAATTATTCCAGGATTCATTAAAAATTCTAGAAATGAATATTACAGACTTAAATCTAGAATTATCTAAAAAACCTGATATAGATGAAGTAGCGGGAAAATCTGCATCTTTACAGAACTATTTAAACAATTTGCAAAACAAAATGAACAACAATTTTAGACATGTATATCAGTTAATAAGTGAATATTTTGATGAAACAAATATAATTGATAAATACGATAATTTAACAATTCAAAAAAGAAATATTGATATGAAAATAGAAGAAGAAATACAGACAAAATTAGTCGAAGATTGCATACATGCAGTTAGAAATGACGATATTTTAAAGGCAGCGATTTTCATAGATGTAATAAAAGATTCAAATAAATTTGAATATATTGTGAAGAGCTTAGATATTGAAGAATCCTTCATGTTAGGGAATAAAATAGGAAATATACCAAAAAGTTTTATGTTTTATAAAGCTATATATCAAGTTTTAGTTAAAGGTAAACAGCAAGCGGTTGATGAATTTGATGTTATTATTAAATTAATAAGAAATATAAAAGAGGGAATCATCGATCAAGCGAAGATATCAACATTAATAAAAGAAGAAGCAATTGAATTTAACAAACAATTAGGCAGATCTTTACAAGATTTGGTATTTATGATAGTAAAGGAATTTATTTTAATGGAATGCGATGAAATTGATATAAACTTTATTGAGGAAATTATTATTGCAGATTATCGTTTAGCGGCTGAAATTATCTATAATGCGTACGCTAAGTATGGGGATTTTAACATTCTGAATTGTTTATTTAGATATGTATATGATGGAATTAATTTCAACCAAACTAATGCGTTTAAATTCGCACTGTTTCTGAGTTACTTTATAGATAGTTGTAGAAATGATAGTGGAGCATGTGATACATTTACGAGTTTAATTAATGAATTGCCGTCATCAGTAAGAAATGTTATATTTGCCAAAAAGGTATGTATATCTCAAGCTAGGGCTTCGAAGTTTTTACGACTGTCAGATACTTCTTATGATGGTCTAAGATATAGCGCTTACACTCATGAAGAATCATATTACGTGCCTGAACAAATCTGGAACTTAACACATTTAGAAAATAATGTATTTATAGTGCAGAATATTGGTATTGAGGATACATATTTAGATACGGATCTCTATAACGAAGACAAATCTGGTGTACATGTTTCATACGGGTGGCACAAACCACCAAACAATGGCATGTGGAGGTTTGAATTAAACAAAAATCTGGAATTCTTTTACATAAAGAATGTGGCTAGAAATGAATTTTTAACTATATCTGATGAAATAAATGATTTTGCATATACAAAATATATGACGTGTGAGGACATGGAAGATTTCGAATGGAAAATAAGCAATTGTACGATGTAGAAATTTTTTAATGAATACATTAATTATACGAATATGTAGTTCCAAAATATATAGATGTATGTTGAAAATATATATAGTTATTTTTTAAAATAATTTCTTTTTATTAACAATTGTACACTTCTAGCACTTTATTAACTTCAACGGAATACTTCATAGAGTGCGTATCGCTTGTTAATTGTATATCTTTTTTTATCCAGAAGGAAATGGTTTTTTGTTCTAAATGTTTGCATATACATTACAGAGTAGTAGCTGATTTTTATGGTATTCCCGTTTTTTGTGCGAGAATATTATATAAATTCCCAACCTTGAGATAGTGTTAATGCAAAAAGATAAAGATTTTTTTATTGATTCTTCTTGTTCAAATATAAAATTTTAGGTTTAATTAGATGCTTTAATAATTGATTTATTTAATGTGAAGTTTTATTTTATTTATAATTTTTTTTCCTTTTCATTCTTTTGGATTTCTATTTGGTGTTTTATTATTATTATTATTATTGTATATTAAGTTTTGTTCGAAATATTAGATGATGATTTACAGTACACCCGAAAGACTGCATTGCTATTGCCAGTTTTTGTACTAAATTTAAAATAATATTTTTGTGTGGTATATTTTTGTTAAATAAAGTACTGTTCTATCTCTCTATCTTTCTATCTGTTAACTTCAGCACTGAAAGCTATCCGTCCTCTCCTAAACAGAATTCAGATTCAACAATCCAACATTTCTTACTATTTATAAAATACCTACTTTCACAGTATTAATACATACCATTATCAAAATTCATTTATAATTACCCTTGCAAAATCATGCTATTATTGCATACAATGTTATCATCACAACATTTAACAGCCAAACTGTTCTCTAAAACTGTAAGCACCTGTCGACAAAGACGGCTACCGTACCTACCGGTTGATTAATGGCAACTGGAAGTCAATCTACATAACGTCACGGCCACTTGTATAATTTTTTTCTTCTCACATTTGCTTTATTGTTACTTTCGCAATAGTTGTAAATTTAAATTAAATTTTTAAATATTAGAAATTACTTAAAGACATGGAAGAATTTAATGCTATGAAATCTTTTTAACCGAAATAAGAAGATTTAAAAACTCTAGGTTTAATATTGAATGATTTTTTTTTTTTCATTATTATTACTTTCTCTTACTTCTACTAAGAGGAAGTGTCGCGATCGTAACTGATTTTGGAAATGGAGTTTTTACTGGAAATACAAGTTCCACATATGCACGTATACAATTACTACTTCATTTAATGTAATATTTCAAGACTATTGTAGCGTAGTGATATAAATCTTTTTTCCTTATGTTAAATAATTTACTACTAATTCCATAGCCGTTTAGTATGGGCTATAATAAGTTATGCTTAATACTATGAAAGGCCTCTTATGTTCAACATAATTCACAAAGAGATCAGAATTTCTGTAACCTAATCTGTGTTGAACATCGTTATTTAATAAGAATACGTGATCTTTTCAGGATCTATTTTTACGAAATCCATTTGAGGCCCGGGTAATACGTCAGAATTACTATACATTGTTGCCAAACATTCCAGCAATATTTGTGTAAATATTTTGAAAACAGAGTTCAATAGTGAAATAGGGCGATAATTTTTCAGGTTTATGTCTGTCAATTTCTTTTAGTGATAATAGATTTGGAACAAGTTGTTGATAACATTTCTGTCTTTAAAATTTTATTATGCATTCTAAGTAAATATAATCGCCAGTTTTGTGCAAGATTTTTAAAGTATACATTAGAGAAATTAAATAAAAAATAAACTCTGATCCCGATCTTTTCCTCCATAGATCCATTCGTTATAACCACATCTACCTACAACCGTTTTTAAGTAAGTTAATATTAGTTCCCAATAAATCAAGCCTTTCTTTGTTTAGAAGGCGGACCTAGGTCAACTGCACAATATAGTCTCTTGTAATCAGTGACATTTTCCGTGATAGCCTGCTTCTTTTTGTGGTCATCGACCGGTTTCAAGCGTTCTTCCATCATCAGGGTGTTATTGTTAAAACATTGTAATAACAAATACTTGCTCAGAGCAAATCCAATGCAAATACTTGGGGGGGTGTATCAACTGTGTGTCAAACCCGAAACCGGTCGATGACGACAAAAAGAAGCAGGCTATCACGGAATATGTTTCTGATGCTTTCCAGATCTGCGGAACTAATTGCCACAACAAAAATTCTTATACACAAATTACAGAAAAGTGATGGAATTATCACTAAGGTACCGTGCTGTACAATAACGGAGTTCCATGTTGAAGGCCACGCATACTTATATTTTGCCTTCCTCCACTTACACTCTTGGATATGAGAACAGCGTTGACTGCAGCGAGCGAACATTGCGCGGTTACCAACTGAGCACACAATACCTCCGAGCGCCAATAACCAGATGTTGACGCCTCTTAAAAAAAAAAAAAAAAAAAATTAATAAATAATTCAAATCGGCAAAATATAGAATTTAAAATTCATTTTAATAATGATACCTCCAAAATGATACAAATATTTAAAAATTGAAATTTGTTATTCTTCTGATTAGATAATAGTTCTTAGAAAGGAAGGTCAATCTATCAAATCTATACAAAAAAAAAAAATAAAAGAAATATATATAAACAGATACACAAGTTGGGAAATAACAGTTTTAGTGTTGATTGCATTCTAAAAGGTTTCAAGGAGTTCAATCTGGCATAATTAATGGTGTATAATTGTTAGCTAACATCATAGGTAGGAGAAATCTGTTTCGTTTACTTATTTAATGAATAAATTTTATATGTCTGAGATGAGATAAAACCCAAATAGTTTACTTGGAAACCGCATTCAAAATAATAAAATGTTTGTGCTTTTATTTTGTAGATAAAGTTGTACGCGTCCGAAATAGTTCTAATGTGACCCCTGGTTATCCAACGAAATGAATAACATTAGTTGCCAGCACAACCTATTTATGCTGGGTCTGGAGACGTAGAATAACTTATCCTCTAATAACTTTCTGAAAAGCCAAATTCATGGCACAAGAAAAGACAAAAATTTCATTTTACTTTTCTTTTTCTAATGTTATTAGACTAAAACACTGTAAACGTGACAAATATTTGAAATCGAAATATCACTCAAAAATCACGTTTTGAGTTTTTCCAAAATTTTCTCTTACTCCAGTTCTCAAAATGATAATTGACAAATTTTATAATTTGTGTATCAAATTTAATAAAATTCGTCGAAAACTGAAAAAAACTGTTCAGTAAAAGCGCACTTCCGTTTTACTCATTTTCTTGAAACTGGGAATTTCAGCCATCTATTTATTTCTAACTAATTATGTTTGGATGATAGAATTGTATAATCAACTAGGGTAGCACTTTGATAAAAATCTAACCCCACCCCTCCCCTAAAAGTGCCCTTAAAAAAATTTTCCCAGAGAAATGTTTTGCATAAAAGTTGTAGATCTTTGCATGTTTAGTTTATATACGAAGTTTCAAAAAAAAAAAAAAAATCGTCGGAACCATTTTTGAGAAAATTGCGAAAAAAGTGAATAAATCATTTAGTAAAGTGGTAAAGTAATCGCACTTCCGGTTATCCGATTTTTTTTTTGCAAACTCGGAATTGTCTAAATAAATTGAAATAGCACTTTAGATAGAAACCTATCCCCACCCCTACCCCAAAAGTGCCCTTCAGTGCATTTTCCCGGAGAAATATTTCAAACAAAAAAGTTGTAGTTCTTTGTATGTGTGGTTGATGTTTGAAGTTTAAAGAAAATCGTCGGAGCTATTTTTGAGAAAATCGCAAAAAAGTGAAAAAATTCAACTAGTAAAGTGGTACTTCCGGTTGAGGAATTTTGACAGATAACGTAGTGTCAGATCCCACGATGATAGCTAAACGGAATATCAAGTTCCAACTTTCTACGGTTTTTCGTTTTTGAGCTATGCTGTTCACATACATACATACACACACACAGACCATTTGCTAAAAACCACTTTTTTGGACTCATGGGACCTCAAAACGGATATTTCCGGTGAAAACTAGATATCGAAAATTTGACACGATTACAATACTTCCTCTTACTAGGAGTTGGAGAAAGTAAACATGGTATTTAGAAATTTCTCTGTGCGTGTGTGTACTCAGTATAACTCAAAAAACAATAATCGCAAAACATTCAATGTTCATATTTAGTTTACGTGTTAACATTGAAACTAAGATTAAGATTTTAAACAAAAAATCAGTTTCAATATTTTTGCTTTTTTCTCAAAAACAACTCTACCGATTCTTTTTATTTAAACTTGCATTATAATGAGCTACAAATTTTCATTTAAAACATTTCTCCGAGAAATGCATTTAAGTGCACGTTTGGCGGAAGGGGTGGAATTATGTGATTCACTAAAGTGTTATTTTATTATTTTTTATACAATACTATCATACATATAATAATAATAATAATTATAATTAAATATGTTGCCAAAATTCTGTGTTTGAAGAAAATTCAGTTGACCAAAAAAAGTGCACTTTTAACGAACAGTTTCTTTCAGATTTCTCGTATTTATTCTAAAACGGTTATAATGATTTTTTACTTTCTCTTACTCCTAGTAAGAGGAAGTATTGTAATCGTGTCAAATTTTCGATATCGAGTTTTCACCGGATATATCCGTTTTGAGGTCACCCTGAGTCCAAAAAAGTGGTTTTTAGCAAATGGTCTGTGTGTGTGTGTGTGTGTGTGTATGTATGTATTTGAACAGCATAGCTCAAAAACGATAAACCGTAGAAAGTTGAAACTTGATATTCCGTTTAGGTATCACTATGGGATCTGACACTACGTTATCCGTCAAAATTCCTCAACCGGAAGTACCACTTTACTAGTTGACTTTTTTACTTTTTTGCGATTTTCTCAAAAATGGCTCCGACGATTTTCTTTAAACTTCAAATATCAACCACATATACAATGAACTATAACTTTTATTTGAAACATTTGTCCGGGAAAATGCATTGAAGGGCACTTTTAGTGGAGAGGTGGGGGTTAGGTTTCCATCTAAAGTGCTATTTCAATTTATTAGACAATTCTGTCATCTAAATAATGTTAATTAGAATTAAATATATTGTTGAAGTTCCGAGTTTCAAAAATATCGGATAACCGGAAGTGCGTTTACTTTACCACTTTACTGAATGATTTTTTTTCACTTTTTTGCAATTTTCTCAAAAATAGCTCCATCGATTTTTTTGAAACTTCTTATATAAACTAAACATGCAAAGATCTAAAACATTTCTCTGGGAAAGTTCTTTTAAGGGCACTTTTAGGGGAGGGGTGGGGTTAGATTTTCATCAAAGTGCTATCCTAGTTGATTATACAATTCTATCATCCAAACATAATTAGTTAGAAATAAATAGATGGCTGAAATTCCCAGTTTCAAGAAAATTAGTAAACCGGAAGTGCGCTTTTACTGAACAGTTTTTTCAGTTTGCGACGAATTTCATTAAATTACCAAATTTATAGTTTGTGTACTAACACAAACTATAAAATTTGTCAATTATCATTTTGAGAACTGGAGTAAGAGAAAGTTGTGTGAGTGATTCACACCAGATTTTTTTTTTTTTTTTAAATCATCTATGAGAACCACATACACATATTAAGAGCTATAATTATTATTTGTAAAAGATTTTTTTGGATAAAGTCATTTATGGGGTATTTTGGGAAATGTGTGTGGTTATGTTATCATCTAAATTGCTATCCTAGATGATAATACAATTCCTTCATTTAAATAATATTAATTAGAAATAAATACACTGCCGAAATGCCAAGTCTCCGGATGTATATGTTTACTGAAAAATTTTATTATTATTCGTCAATGTTTTTTTTACAAAAATACTGAAAAATTTCATTTTAAATTTAGTACACGAATTACTAGTATATTGGCAGATGCCTATCACTTTTGTTTTAAACTTTTTCTCGTGAAAAATCTTTTAAATAAATTCAGAAAATGTGTGACGTTATGCATTCGACATTTTCTTAAGTTTTACATTCTCCCATTAATATAAAAGTTTACACAGTCATTTAGTATAATATTATACGGTTGTAGAAAATTTGTTAATTACTTTGCGTATATCTGTACCTCAATGTTATAAGGACCAATGTCCATTCCATTAGAAATGAGAACGCTGTTGTCAAAGTTTGCTGTGAACTTATGATTGCAATAAATCGCTAGTTTTACATTACAATCATGATGCAATTTATTTTTATGACATTTTAATACAATTAGTTTCAATTTGCGATACGTTTTTAACTATTTAATTGTTTTTAAATTTTTTTTTTTGGACATTGGCCCCTAAGTGAAGAACGCATTTAAGGACATCGGCCCCAGGGTACAATAGAACATCAGTAAATTTCTGGAAATAATGCACTATATTTATAATATATCGCAAAATATTAAATTTAGTTATAAAACAGATATATTCAAATAAAAATAAATGCATTTAAAAACTCAATAAAATAAAAACAACTGAACATATAAAAAAAAACATCATTCAAATTATTCATTAATTTTTAATTATTATTATCATAATTGTATGAATATTAGAGAGTAATGATTGTAATATTTATTAAAAACTGGTAACAAGATTAATGTCTGTAATTATCTTGTACTTGTGCAGTAACTGGTGAGAAATCTTCATTCAAGCTCTCTGATTTTTGAGTGATAAATTCAAGGACATCGGCCCCAGGATAAATTTCAGCAATGACATTAAATCACGATACTTATTTTCGTCCAGTGGTATTTAATGCCAGTTGTATTTAATGATATTTAACAAAATAAAACTGCAACTAGATGAATGCAATTCTTCAACCTGGGTAGTTGAAATCTACCATCTAGTTTAAATAAAAGAGGGCCAATGTCCATATTCACCAGGAATTATTGGCCCTAAATTATTTTAGTGCTGATACGACTTGGGCCAATATGCACTTCGGCCTTTTTTTCTTAAGATATACTGGACATTGGCCTGAATATATTTTCTATTTTAAAGGTTTTACGTTTATTTTTGGACTTAAACATTTCGTCGGTAATTTCATTTATGGGGCAGCTTTTTGGTGAGGTGTAGGGTCATGTTTTCCTCTAAAGTTCTGTCTCAATTGATTATATAATTCTACCATCTAAACAAAATAATTAATTATTAAATTGATTCTAAGTATATTCCGAGTTTCAAGAAAATTAATAAACCAGAAGTGCGTTTTTATTGATCAGAATTTTCAGTTCCCCAAGTTTGTAATCTGCAGTATGAAATAGTTGTTGGAATGATTTATACCAGACATATTAGTTTCATTTACATTTATATTTTCAAATGTTCTAAATTATGTTCCCAACGGAAATATATATTTCTGTAGCATGTTTTGTAGGCGTGTGAATTGTGGTGAATTCATCTATTGCAAAACACAAACGAAAGAAAAACAGTTCAACCTAGGTATTCTGTTAAAGGACAACTAGGGGATCGGAACGATGGTTAGATGCAGTTAGGCAAAATTATGTAATACTGGCAGTGCGATGGATGAGAATCGCTAATTAAGAATGCAAGTTTACTGCAATGTTGTCAATATTATTTCCATGCAGTGTTAAACGGTTTTCTAAAAACTCCAGTAAACTAACTGCCCACTTGTTGTGATGGTTAGTTCCGCAGAGCTGGAAACCATTAGAGAAATTTTCGTTGGTAGCCTGCTTCATTTTGTGGTCATCAATTTTTTGGTGAAAAAATTCCGAGCTTCACCAACCAACAAATGTGGGAACCAACAAATGGTGGTTGGTTCCCACATTTCGGAAAGGCTACCACGGAAAATGTCTCTGATAATTACCCACTGATAGGCTTATTTATCAAAAATATTTGGAGATATGTATATACAAGGCAATAAATTGGTTTTAGGTGGCTTTTTTGGTGACTTATAAAGTTGGATTTATTATGAAATTGCCATCATTTCTTTATAATGTTGATTCCGTTGTCTAGATAATGTTACAGGCAATTAAGTACTTTTCTTAAAAAAAAAAAAAAGAAAAAAAAAAAAAAGAAGTGCGTATTTGGATGATGTATGTGAGTGATGATGTGATATGGTTTGTGGGATGCATAATAAAAAACTTAATTATATAAAAAAACATAATTAAGTGCTTGCGAGGATGTGAGGGTTGCGTGAAAAAGTGAAAGAATGACTGGAATTTCTTAATTCTTAGGAACTGGAAAAACTTAATTATAAAAAAATCGTTCAATTTTAAACGAATGAATGAATTTTAAATGTTAGTTTAACCGTTGTTTAATTTTATTTAAATTTATTTTGGGTATTTCTTATATTCGTTATATTTTGGTTAGTTAATTGTAAAGTAAATCTCCCTCTAACAACAGAGTTTAAAGATTAGACCCCCACGTGTTATGTCCACTGTAAGAAAAAAAATTTGCCCTTTAACAACCCAAACACGTGTTTTCCCACCCATCTGGCCACATCCCTTGACCTAGTTTAAGAGTTTAGTATTTTAAAAACACGTCTCAGTTAGTGTGAAACTAAGTTGCTCTGTGCGAGTCTGTGTTGTTACACTGTCTAAAAAACGCATCCTGAAGATGGGCGAACGCCCGAAAACCGGTCGATGACCTCAAAATGAAGCAGGCTACCACGGAAAATGTCTCTGATCCTTTCCAGCTCTGCGGAACCAACCCACCCAACAACAATTAAGTACTTTTGTTGAAAATTTGGAAAGTAGGGTAAAAAGACCGGTTCTGGCGCAAGGGCTACGGAGCCAAGTCTTTTTTGGGGGTTGCAAGAACGCCGCTGCCATCATCCAAATCAATGAGCTTAATTCAAAGATGACGTCATCCGATGGCTTTAATTATCATTCAATTCGAAGACTATTAAATTACAAATAAATTATATATTAAATTATAAATATAAATAAATTATAAATAATTAATATAATATATATTAAATTATAAATATAAATAAATTATAAATAATTAAATAAAATGAGATAAAAAAAGTTGTTTTACCTGGAATCGAACCTTAATTTTTGGGTTAGAAGGCGGTAATGCAACCCACTAGACCAAAGTGGCCACTTAGTTCATATGTAGAAAAGATCTCGCCTATAAATTTACTGTGGAGTGCCCGTGCGTGCGTTGCATGTTCCATGTAGTTGTTTAGCTTTGTAGTAGTTTTGTTCAAATAATCATAAAAATTTAAACAAGTTTTTATTTTTTTTTTAATTTATTACTTCTTACACCTAATAACTATAGTACGTATTCTTTTGTAGTTTTCTTTAGATCCTTATACCTCACCCACATACTTCTCCGTCATATCGTTTCCCTCCCTCTCTCTCTCTCTCTCTCTATATATATATATAAAATATATACACAGACACCTAAAGAAAGGCTCCGCCCCACGAACCCCAGGCCAGGGTTCATTAACCTGTATTTTTCCATTCGTACAGAAGTTTATTAACCTCTATGTATGCACAATGTTTGCAATATAATTTCTAATTATAATATATTTATTTATTTTTTTTTTTTTAGACAGATACTTATGTAAGTTTTTTGGTAAACAATAAACTAAAACTTAATCTATGGTTCCTTCTTATCTACATTTATCGATCAAGTATATTGGACATTTAATACAGTATATTGATTTATGAGTCACTTACCTGTGTAAGGTTTTTGGTAAGCAATTACAATTTAATTTCCATTTTCCTTCTTTAAGAAAAATCTATTTAGCCTATTATACAAAACACACCGAGGACAGCCGAACTACAGAGCCGATAATAACCGAACAGTCCTTATTTTTTTTTTTTTTTTAAAGAAAAAAACACATTACACAATCATTTGTAATTAAGTTGTCCAAGTTTTCTAATAGTCCAAATCGTTCGTTAGTAGGTTTTACTTTTCTTCCATAGAGCTGAGAAACACTTAACACTTGTGCGAGCCCATGTTGTCTCTGCCGATGACCGATTAACACTTAATTACAAAGGACTCCACTATGAGTTAAATCTCCACTTTCCTTTTTAAGATAATTTTTTGTTTTGTTTATCGATCAACTATATTTATAGAATCTAATATATCGTTTTCTTTTTGGTACTGCTTAAAGTCGTTGGATCTGTTATCTAACGCAATGTACGACGAAATAGTTAATAATATGTTTTGTCGAACTAATTGTTTATGCAATTAAAGAAAGGGAAAAAAAAAAAGCTAGTGTTTAACCAGAGATTTAATAACTGTTGTATCTCAATTTACGTATCAAATTCCACATATTTAATCACTTTTCTAATCTAAAACGTACTCAATTTACACACATATTTCCGTCAATTCTTGCAAAGAAGAGATGTAAGTTTTCGGTTAGAAATGTAGAAAGTGCCTATCTTACAAATTGACATGTAAGAAATAAAAGTAAGAATAGCGATTTATGCGTACATATTAAAACTAGTAATTTAAATGGAACTTATATATTTTTAAACACTTTTTATTAGAGCAAAAGTAATTTTCTCTAGAGATAACTACTGTAAGTTTGCAGTTAAAATTGTAAAAGTCGAAAGTGCGTATCTTAGAGCTTAACATTTAAGAAATAAAAGCAAGAATTGCGGTATATACGCATTTATTAAAACTAGTAATTTAACTGGAATTTATATGTTATACATGTTTAAACACTTCTTATTTGAGCAAAAGTAATTTCTCTCTAGAGATAGTTTGCGGAGTTTCGCAGTAATATCTTACTACAGTAGTATTTTTCTGTAGTCTTTTTACAGGAGTAAGTCTAATTCCACCACAGTGGAAAGCTGATCCTACACAGATAATGTAATTTCCAAAAAAAAAAAAAAATCTTCTATCGAATTAATTGTTTGTACAATTAAACAAATTACTTAAAGAAAGGAAAACTTAGTGGAACCAGTAGTCTTTTTATCTCAATTTAGGTACAAAATTCCCCTACATTTTTGCAATCTAAGAAGCACTCAATTTACGTACATAACTCCCCCAAAATAGTGATCAGTTTCCAATTTAACTGGTAAATGAATTATTCTATATTTTTGTAATCTAATAAGTATTCAATTTACATATATAATTCCAATAGAGAATTTAATAAATTAATGGGATTTATACCATACCTAGATAGAAGTAACTTCCTTAGTGAGTAACAGATTGATATTCGCTCCTAGAGTTATGGATGTGCAAATGACGAATGATTAGACACAGTAGAGAATGTATTGTGTTAAATGTCTTTGGTCAGGTCAAAATGTAAAATTACTGCACAAAGCAAAGTTGGACTACAATTAAATCTGTCGAATAACCAAGAAAAACAAAAGATATACAAAAGAATATATTGCACTAAAACATTCGTAAGTTATCGTATTGTGAATTGGAATAACAGTTTTGCTAGTAATTTCCAAGTTCTTTCCTCAACCTTTCTAAATATGTAACAACTTCTTCTGCCATCTTACATTCTTAAACAGGCATAGGATATTATGCGCTAAAAAAACATGTTACTTTTTAATAAAAGAATATTGGAACAAGTTAAACCATTATAAGTTTCTAATCTGGGGAAATGATTGCATTATATCCAAATTCGAAATCTTCTGTTTTGTAGCCATTGTCTAATGTCTATTAGTCCAAGAAAAACACAGATATACAATAGAATATAAACATATATTGCACTAAAACATTCTTAAGTTATCGCATGGCAATTATTGTGGATTGCAATAACAGTTTTGCTAGTAATTTCCAAGTTCTTTCCTCAACCTTTCTAAACATGTAACAACTAAGAAATAAGTTTCTAATCTGGGGGAAATTATATCCAAATTCGAAATCTTCTGTTTTGTAGCCATTGTCTAATGTCTATTAGTCCAAGAAAAACACAGATATACAATAGAATATAAACATATATTGCACTAAAACATTCTTAAGTTATCGCATGGCAATTATTGTGGATTGCAATAACAGTTTTGCTAGTAATTTCCAAGTTCTTTCCTCAACCTTTCTAAACATGTAACAACTAAGAAATAAGTTTCTAATCTGGGGAAATTATATCCAAATTCGAAATCTTCTGTTTTGTAGCCATTGTCTAATGTCTATTAGTCCAAGAAAAACACAGATATACAATAGAATATAACATATATTGCACTAAAAACAGTCTTAAGTTATCGCATGGTAATTATTGTGGATTGGAATCAGCTTTCCTCAACCTTTTTAAACATGTAAACAACTTGTTCTACTGTCTTACATTCTTAAACAGGCATAGGAAATTATGCCCTAAACAATATGTAACTTTTTAATCGAAGAATATTGGAACAAGTTAAACCAATGTTTGCATAGTATAGGAAATGGGAAATGATTGCATTATATCCAAATTCGAAATCTTCTGTTTGGAATTTAGACATTTCTACCAACACTAACGTCTATTAGTCCAAGAACAACACAGATATACACAGAATATAATACAGTATATTGCCCTAAAACAGTCTTAAGTTATCGCTTGGCAATTATTGTGCATTGCAATAACAGTTTTGCTAGTAATTTCCAAGTTCTTTCCTCAACCTTTCTAAACATGTATCCCTACAACTTGTTCTACTGTCTTAAATTGTTAAACAGGCATACTGATATTATGCACTAAAAAATATGTTACTTTTTAATCGAAGAATATTGGAACAAGTTAAACCAATGTTTGCATAGTATAGGAAATGGGAAATGATTGCATTATATCCAAATTCGAAATCTTCTGTTTGGAATTTAGACATTTCTACCAACACTAACGTCTATTAGTCCAAGTACAACACAGATATACACAGAATATAATACAGTATATTGCCCTAAAACAGTCTTAAGTTATCGCTTGGCAATTATTGTGCATTGCAATAACAGTTTTTACAATTTTTCATTTTTGCAATAACTTTTCCCAAAATGTAACACAATCTAGAGTAATAAAGTACAAAACAAGTTTTAAGCATGTGCATAGCATTTCTCAAATGTGACACGATCTAGAGTAATAAAGTACAAAACCATTGTTGCGCATGCGCATAGCATTTCTCAAATCTAGAGTAAATTGGTATATTAATAAACAGAAATAGCACTTTTAGGAGACAACCTAACCCCCCACCTCCGCCTCAAAGGTGCCTAAAATGCATTTTCCCAGAGAAATATTTCAAATAAAAATTGTAGATCCTTGTATGTGTAGTTGATATATCAATTTTACTGAAAATTGTTGGAACTATTTTGAAATGATTGCAAAATCCATTCAGTAAAGTGGTACTTCCGCTTGAGGAATTTCGACAGATAACGTACTTCTGGAACCCCATGTGATACCCCAGACGGAATAGCGTGTTTGAACTAATTACTATAACACTAAACAGAAAATGGTTAAATATTACGTAATGTTCTAAAAATAGATCTTTAGAGGCGGTGACCTTGAAAGGAAGTTAAAACTATAAACAATTAGCTATCGAATATGCATATTTACATATTTGTAAAAAATGAATGTGTGTGTGTGTGTGTGTGTGTGTGTGTGTGTGTGTCGGATTCATTGACCTTTAGATAGCAAGACTATGCATGTTTTTTGCAACATTGTGCCAGACTTGATTGAAGTATTATTATTTCGCGCTGTTTGAAACACCAATTTTGGCGGAAAAAAAATTTTTAAAAAACTTGTTTTATTTCCTTAAAAATATAATATTAAAAATCATTCACTCATTTCATTTATTTATTGTGATGAAGAACCCTCTGTAATCTATAAAAACAGATTTAAATGATAAATATAAATACAAGCGAGAGTGTTTTCTACTTCAAACACGCATGACCAACTCCATGCCGGCCTGGTCATACTCTGAATATAAACTCTCGCAGAAGGTTGGAGGGGTGAGGGCAAATGAGGCAATCCCCACTTTACATCATTAATATTCCCCCTACTGCCAATAGAAAGAACGCAGCGAATTTTAGGTGAACAATAGGGCATATATGTAAGCAGTTTTTCTCTTCCAAAAATATTTTTTAAGAAAATGCACTTAGTATTCCAAATTAATGAAATTCATCGGTGTTTTTATGGAAAAATCATAAAAACTAAAAACTGTTCAGTAAAACACAGTTCCGGCTTACTAATTTTTCTTGAAACTCGGAATTTTGGCAATCCATTAATCTAGGCAATTAATTTTTGTCTAGATGGTAGAATTGTATAATTACATATGGTAGCATTTTAGAGGTAAATAAAACCCTACCCCATACCTCAAGGCCCGCTTAAAATGAGGTTATCTGGAGAAATGTTTCAAGTAAAAGTTGTAGCTACTTATACGCATAGTTCACATACTTAGTATAAAGAAAATCGTTGGAGCCGTTTTTAGAAAAATAGTAGAACATTGAAAAAAAAAAAAAAACACTTCCGGTCATTTGATTTTCTTCAAACTCAGAATTTCAACAGCATAGATAGCAAGTCTATGCATAGAGGTATGGGGTAGGGTTTCCGAGGATTGCCCTACATTTCTCCAGATAACCTCATTTTAAGCGGGCCTTGAGGTATGGGGTAGGGTTTTATTTACCTCTAAAATGCTACCATATGTAATTATACAATTCTACCATCTAGACAAAAATTAATTGCCTAGATTAATGGATTGCCAAAATTCCGAGTTTCAAGAAAAATTAGTAAGCCGGAACTGTGTTTTACTGAACAGTTTTTAGTTTTTATGATTTTTCCATAAAAACACCGATGAATTTCATTAATTTGGAATACTAAGTGCATTTTCTTAAAAAATATTTTTGGAAGAGAAAAACTGCTTACATATATGCCCTATTGTTCACCTAAAATTCGCTGCGTTCTTTCTATTGGCAGTAGGGGGAATATTAATGATGTAAAGTGGGGATTGCCTCATTTGCCCTCACCCCTCCAACCTTCTGCGAGAGTTTATATTCAGAGTATGACCAGGCCGGCATGGAGTTGGTCATGCGTGTTTGAAGTAGAAAACACTCTCGCTTGTATTTATATTTATCATTTAAATCTGTTTTTATAGATTACAGAGGGTTCTTCATCACAATAAATAAATGAAATGAGTGAATGATTTTTAATATTATATTTTTAAGGAAATAAAACAAGTTTTTTAAAAATTTTTTTTCCGCCAAAATTGGTGTTTCAAACAGCGCGAAATAATAATACTTCAATCAAGTCTGGCACAATGTTGCAAAAAACATGCATAGTCTTGCTATCTAAAGGTCAATGAATCCGACACACACACACACACACATTCATTTTTTACAAATATGTAAATATGCATATTCGATAGCTAATTGTTTATAGTTTTAACTTCCTTTCAAGGTCACCGCCTCTAAAGATCTATTTTTAGAACATTACGTAATATTTAACCATTTTCTGTTTAGTGTTATAGTAATTAGTTCAAACACGCTATTCCGTCTGGGGTATCACATGGGGTTCCAGAAGTACGTTATCTGTCGAAATTCCTCAAGCGGAAGTACCACTTTACTGAATGGATTTTGCAATCATTTCAAAATAGTTCCAACAATTTTCAGTAAAATTGATATATCAACTACAAATACAAGGATCTACAATTTTTATTTGAAATATTTCTCTGGGAAAATGCATTTTAGGCACCTTTGAGGCGGAGGTGGGGGGTTAGGTTGTCTCCTAAAAGTGCTATTTCTGTTTATTAATATACCAATTTACTCTAGATTTGAGAAATGCTATGCGCATGCGCAACAATGGTTTTGTACTTTATTACTCTAGATCGTGTCACAGTTGAGAAATGCTATGCACATGCTTAAAACTTGTTTTGTACTTTATTACTCTAGATTGTGTTACATTTTGGGAAAA
>JAAEAF010014172.1:0-15424 GCA_011037195.1 Triatoma infestans
GTTTGAACTAATTACTAAAACACTAAACAGAAAATGGTTAAATATTACGTAATGTTCTAAAAATAGATCTTTAGAGGCGGTGACCTTGAAAGGAAGTTAAAACTATAAACAATTAGCTATCGAATATGCATATTTACATATTTGTAAAAAATGAATGTGTGTGTGTGTGTGTGTGTCGGATTCATTGACCTTTAGATAGCAAGACTATGCATGTTTTTTGCAACATTGTGCCAGACTTGATTGAAGTATTATTATTTCGCGCTGTTTGAAACACCAATTTTGGCGGAAAAAAAATTTTTAAAAAACTTGTTTTATTTCCTTAAAAATATAATAATAAAAATCATTCACTCATTTCATTTATTTATTGTGATGAAGAACCCTCTGTAATCTATAAAAACAGATTTAAATGATAAATATAAATACAAGCGAGAGTGTTTTCTACTTCAAACACGCATGACCAACGCCATGCCGGCCTGGTCATACTCTGAATATAAACTCTCGCAGAAGGTTGGAGGGGTGAGGGCAAATGAGGCAATCCCCACTTTACATCATTAATATTCCCCCTACTGCCAATAGAAAGAACGCAGCGAATTTTAGGTGAACAATAGGGCATATATGTAAGCAGTTTTTCTCTTCCAAAAATATTTTTTAAGAAAATGCACTTAGTATTCCACATTAATGAAATTCATCGGTGTTTTTATGGAAAAATCATAAAAACTAAAAACTGTTCAGTAAAAAACACAGTTCCGGCTTACTAATTTTTCTTGAAACTCGGAATTTTGGCAATCCATTAATCTAGGCAATTAATTTTTGTCTAGATGGTAGAATTGTATAATTACATATGGTAGCATTTTAGAGGTAAATAAAACCCTACCTTATACCTCAAGGCCCGCTTAAAATGAGGTTATCTGGAGAAATGTTTCAAGTAAAAGTTGTAGCTACTTATACGCATAGTTCACATACTTAGTATAAAGAAAATCGTTGGAGCCGTTTTTAGAAAAATAGTAGAACATTGAAAAAAAAAACACTTCCGGTCATTTGATTTTCTTCAAACTCAGAATTTCAACAGCATAGATAGCAAGTCTATGCATAGAGGTATGGGGTAGGGTTTCCGAGGATTGCCCTACATTTCTCCACATTTCTCCAGATAACCTCATTTTAAGCGGGCCTTGAGGTATGGGGTAGGGTTTTATTTACCTCTAAAATGCTACCATATGTAATTATACAATTCTACCATCTAGACAAAAATTAATTGCCTAGATTAATGGATTGCCAAAATTCCGAGTTTCAAGAAAAATTAGTAAGCCGGAACTGTGTTTTACTGAACAGTTTTTAGTTTTTATGATTTTTCCATAAAAACACCGATGAATTTCATTAATTTGGAATACTAAGTGCATTTTCTTAAAAAAATATTTTTGGAAGAGAAAAACTGCTTACATATATGCCCTATTGTTCACCTAAAATTCACTGCGTTCTTTCTATTGGCAGTAGGGGGAATATTAATGATGTAAAGTGGGGATTGCCTCATTTGCCCTCACCCCTCCAACCTTCTGCGAGAGTTTATATTCAGAGTATGACCAGGCCGGCATGGAGTTGGTCATGCGTGTTTGAAGTAGAAAACACTCTCGCTTGTATTTATATTTATCATTTAAATCTGTTTTTATAGATTACAGAGGGTTCTTCATCACAATAAATAAATGAAATGAGTGAATGATTTGTAATATTATATTTTTAAGGAAATAAAACAAGTTTTTTAAAAATTTTTTTTCCGCCAAAATTGGTGTTTCAAACAGCGCGAAATAATAATACTTCAATCAAGTCTGGCACAATGTTGCAAAAAACATGCATAGTCTTGCTATCTAAAGGTCAATGAATCCGACACACACACACACCCACACACACACACATTCATTTTTTACAAATATGTAAATATGCATATTCGATAGCTAATTGTTTATAGTTTTAACTTCCTTTCAAGGTCACCGCCTCTAAAGATCTATTTTTAGAACATTACGTAATATTTAACCATTTTCTGTTTAGTGTTATAGTAATTAGTTCAAACACGCTATTCCGTCTGGGGTATCACATGGGGTTCCAGAAGTACGTTATCTGTCGAAATTCCTCAAGCGGAAGTACCACTTTACTGAATGGATTTTGCAATCATTTCAAAATAGTTCCAACAATTTTCAGTAAAATTGATATATCAACTACACATACAAGGATCTACACTTTTTATTTGAAATATTTCTCTGGGAAAATGCATTTTAGGCACCTTTGAGGCGGAGGTGGGGGGTTAGGTTGTCTCCTAAAAGTGCTATTTCTGTTTATTAATATACCAATTTACTCTAGATTTGAGAAATGCTATGCGCATGCGCAACAATGGTTTTGTACTTTATTACTCTAGATCGTGTCACATTTGAGAAATGCTATGCACATGCTTAAAACTTGTTTTGTACTTTATTACTCTAGATTGTGTTACATTTTGGGAAAAGTTATTGCAAAAATGAAAAATTGTAAAAACTGTTATTGCAATGCACAATAATTGCCAAGCGATAACTTAAGACTGTTTTAGGGCAATATACTGTATTATATTCTGTGTATATCTGTGTTGTACTTGGACTAATAGACGTTAGTGTTGGTAGAAATGTCTAAATTCCAAACAGAAGATTTCGAATTTGGATATAATGCAATCATTTCCCATTTCCTATACTATGCAAACCTTGGTTTAACTTGTTCCAATATTCTTCGATTAAAAAGTAACATATTTTTTAGTGCATAATATCAGTATGCCTGTTTAACAATTTAAGACAGTAGAACAAGTTGTAGGGATACATGTTTAGAAAGGTTGAGGAAAGAACTTGGAAATTACTAGCAAAACTGTTATTGCAATGCACAATAATTGCCAAGCGATAACTTAAGAATGTTTTAGGGCAATATACTGTATTATATTCTGTGTATATCTGTGTTGTACTTGGACTAATAGACGTTAGTGTTGGTAGAAATGTCTAAATTCCAAACAGAAGATTTCGAATTTGGATATAATGCAATCATTTCCCTTTCCTATACTATGCAAACATTGGTTTAACTTGTTCCTATATTCTTCGATTAAAAAGTAACATATTGTTTAGGGCATAATTTCCTATGCCTGTTTAAGAATGTAAGACAGTAGAACAAGTTGTTTACATGTTTAAAAAGGTTGAGGAAAGCTGATTCCAATCCACAATAATTACCATGCGATAACTTAAGACTGGTTTTAGTGCAATATATGTTATATTCTATTGTATATCTGTGTTTTTCTTGGACTAATAGACATTAGACAATGGCTACAAAACAGAAGATTTCGAATTTGGATATAATTTCCCCAGATTAGAAACTTATTTCTTAGTTGTTACATGTTTAGAAAGGTTGAGGAAAGAACTTGGAAATTACTAGCAAAACTGTTATTGCCATCCACAATAATTGCCATGCGATAACTTAAGAATGTTTTAGTGCAATATATGTTTATATTCTATTGTATATCTGTGTTTTTCTTGGACTAATAGACATTAGACAATGGCTACAAAACAGAAGATTTCGAATTTCGATATAATTTCCCCCAGATTAGAAACTTATTTCTTAGTTGTTACATGTTTAGAAAGGTTGAGGAAAGAACTTGGAAATTACTAGCAAAACTGTTATTGCAATCCACAATAATTGCAATGCGATAACTTAAGAATGTTTTAGTGCAATATATGTTTATATTCTATTGTATATCTGTGTTTTTCTTGGACTAATAGACATTAGACAATGGCTCCAAAACAGAAGATTTCGAATTTGGATATAATGCAATCATTTCCCCAGATTAGAAACTTATAATGGTTTAACTTGTTCCAATATTCTTTTATTAAAAGTAACATGTTTTTTAGCGCATAATATCCTATGCCTCTTTAAGAATGTAAGATGGCAGAAGAAGTTGTTACATATTTAGAAAGGTTGAGGAAAGAACTTGGAAATTACTAGCAAAACTGTTATTCCAATTCACAATACGATAACTTACGAATGTTTTAGTGCAATATTTTCTTTTGTATATCTTTGTTTTTCTTGGTTATTCGACAGATTTAATTGTAGTCCAACTTTGCTTTGTGCAGTGATTTTACATTTTGACCTGACCAAAGACATTTAACACAATACATTCTCTACTGTCTAATCATTCGTCATTTGCACATCCATAACTCTAGGAGCGAATATCAATCTGTTACTCACTAAGGAAGTTACTTCTATCTAGGTATGGTATAAATCCCATTAATTTATTAAATTCTCTATTGGAATTATATATGTAAATTGAATACTTTTTAGATTACAAAAATATAGAATAATTCATTTACCAGTTAAATTGGAAACTGAGTTAAGTACGTAAATTGAGTGCTTCTTAGATTGCAAAAATGTAGGGGAATTTTTTACCTAAATTGAGATAAAAAGACTACTGGTTCCACTAAGTTTTCCTTTCTTTAAGTAATTTGTTTAATTGTACAAACAATTAATTCGATAGAAGATTTTTTTTTTTTTTTGGAAATTACATTATCTGTGTAGGATCAGCTTTCCACTGTGGTGGAATTAGACTTACTCCTGTAAAAGACTACAGAAAAATACTACTGTAGTAAGATATTACTGCGAAACTCCGCAAACTATCTCTAGAGAGAAATTACTTTTGCTCAAATAAGAAGTGTTTAAACATGCATAACATATAAATTCCAGTTAAATTACTAGTTTTAATAAATGCGTATATACCGCAATTCTTGCTTTTATTTCTTACATGTTAAGCTCTAAGATACGCACTTTCGGCTTTTACAATTTTAACTGCAAACTTACAGTAGTTATCTCTAGAGAAAATTACTTTTGCTCTAATAAAAAGTGTTTAAAAATATATACGTTCCATTTAAATTACTAGTTTTAATATGTACGCATAAATCGCTATTCTTACTTTTATTTCTTACATGTCAATTTGTAAGATAGGCACTTTCTACATTTCTAACCGAGATTTCCGAATCTCTTCTTTGCAAGAATTGACGGAAATATGTGTGTAAATTGAGTACGTTTTAGATTAGAAAAGTGATTAAATATGTGGAATTTGATACGTAAATTGAGATACAACAGTTATTAAATCTCTGGTTAAACACTACCTTTTTTTTTTTTCCCCTTTCTTTAATTGCATAAACAATTAGTTCGACAAAACATATTATTAACTATTTCGTCGTACATTGCGTTAGATAACAGATCCAACGACTTTAAGCAGTACCAAAAAGAAAACGATATATTCGATTCTATAAATATAGTTGATCGATAAACAAAACAAAAAATTATCTTAAAAAGGAAAGTGGAGATTTAACTCATAGTGGAGTCCTTTATAATTAAGTGTTAATCGGTCATCGGCAGAGACAACATGGGCTCGCACAAGTGTTAAGTGTTTCTCAGCTCTATGGAAGAAAAGTAAAACCTACTAACGAACGATTTGGACTATTAGAAAACTTGGACAACTTAATTACAAATGATTGTGTAATGTGTTTTTTTCTTTAAAAAAAAAAAAAAAATAAGGACTGTTCGGTTATTATCGGCTCTGTAGTTCGGCTGTTCTCGGTGTGTTTTGTATAATAGGCTAAATAGATTTTTCTTAAAGAAGGAAAATGGAAATTAAATTGTAATTGCTTACCAAAAACCTTACACAGGTAAGTGACTCATAAATCAATATACTGTATTAAATGTCCAATATACTTGATCGATAAATGTAGATAAGAAGGAACCATAGATTAAGTTTTAGTTTATTGTTTACCAAAAAACTTACATAAGTATCTGTCTAAAAAAAAAAAAATAAATAAATATATTATAATTAGAAATTATATTGCAAAAATTGTGCATACATAGAGGTTAATAAACTTCTGTACGAATGGAAAAATACAGGTTAATGAACCCTGGCCTGGGGTTCGTGGGGCGGAGCCTTTCTTTAGGTGTCTGTGTATATATTTTATATATATATAGAGAGAGAGAGAGAGAGAGAGAGGGAGGGAAACGATATGACGGAGAAGTATGTGGGTGAGGTATAAGGATCTAAAGAAAACTACAAAAGAATACGTACTATAGTTATTAGGTGTAAGAAGTAATAAATTAAAAAAAAAAATAAAAACTTGTTTAAATTTTTATGATTATTTGAACAAAACTACTACAAAGCTAAACAACTACATGGAACATGCAACGCACGCACGGGCACTCCACAGTAAATTTATAGGCGAGATCTTTTCTACATATGAACTAAGTGGCCACTTTGGTCTAGTGGGTTGCATTACCGCCTTCTAACCCAAAAATTAAGGCTCGATTCCAGGTAAAACAACTTTTTTTATCTCATTTTATTTAATTATTTATAATTTATTTATATTTATAATTTAATATATATTTTATTAATTATTTATAATTTATTTATATTTATAATTTAATATATAATTTATTTGTAATTTAATAGTCTTCGAATTGAATGATAATTAAAGCCATCGGATGACGTCATCTTTGAATTAAGCTCATTGATTTGGATGATGGCAGCGGCGTTCTTGCAACCCCCAACAAAGACTTGGCTCCGTAGCCCTTGCGCCAGAACCGGTCTTTTTTACCACTACGGTGCCACATATGGAAGATCGTTAGTGAACACAAGTTTGGAATGAGGAAGACAGAAAAGAAAATAGAACAAAATATCACGTAGAACGAACAATGTAATAATTTAATTCCAAAATTATGTTGTTTGAGACGAAAAAATTAAAATGCAAAAATATTTAATGAAGACAAATTTGACTTCCAAGAATTGCCTGGGCGAGGGTATAATTACAAAAATGTCTTTTTATTTGCGTTTGCTTTGTACACTATTTTTAAAGCATTTTTTGTTATCATAATCCCCGTGGCGGCTACTGGTATTCGCGATTGCACGACTGAACCCCAGCTATTTAAAAAAAAAAAAATTAAATAAAAAAGTAAACTAATTTTCATATTTTCATCAAATATTTTCAATTTCAAAAAAATATTTTCATTTTTGTATTAGTTACGAACATTAAGTCACAGTAAAAATTGTATATATTGGCCTGATTATCAATTGTTTATAATAATCAAAAATCAAATAAATTAATTTAATAATTTTGTTGTCAAATAAGAGAATCAGACATAAAAGAATAGGAACGTATATCAGTTATAGAAGCTCCTTAAACATGGTCGTATAATGAATTGTACACTAGTGTGCAATTCACACTATCATACTGTTGTACGTATGTATGTGGGATTTGGGAACAATGCATATAGTGAAAGACCGTCAGCTATAAACAACAATTTAATAGTTTCGAATAATACCCGTCAACTACAACAACCAATAACTAAACTGAACAACCAAACTTGTATTTCAAATCACCTCTGTTACATATATAACCAACACTAGTCAACTATCTTAATTACAACGAGACAGAACAACACTTTTTTTATAATTCAAAAACCATACGGTAATATTCTTGACATCACCATAACAACACACACAGCCAGTATTATTTTTCCAGCAGCTAGTGCTGCACCCAGCTGCTAGACTGGACGGTTAGTCTCCCACATTCGGCCATCCTGGTATATCTTCGGTCTCCGAAGATGGCTCTGGGCAGCAATGGTTGTCATCTCCGGGCCTTCACCTCCCGCTTTGGCTACTTCGTATCTGTCATTACCATTGAGTTTGGTAATCGGATATGGCCCCAGAAATTTATTGTAAATCTTAGTACCAGGGTTGAACTGAGTACGACGAATTGCTACCAGGTCTCCTAATTGGTACTTTCGAGCTGCCTTACATCCTCTATTATACTGACGCTTATTTTCTTCTTGCATTTTTATAATGTTCTCTCGTGCTTCGTTTCTAATTCTTTCTCTTTCTTCATTAAATTGCAACATACTTTCCTCCTCCAATAGCTGCAACACCTTGACGTCTTCCTTCTGCCTCATTTTTACTCCTGTAAGTAATTCAAATGGGGTGAATTTAACGGCTCTTTGATAGGTGCTATTAATAACTTTTGGACTCTATTAACTTGTCGATACCAGCTTTGGTTTATCAGCCGACAACTTGGTTAGAACGGATATTACTATACTGTTTATCCGTTCTACTTGGTCATTGCCTCTTGGCACTCCTGTTGTTGTAGTAAGGTGTTCGATACCTTCTTCAGAACAGTAATCTTTACATGCGGTTGAAGTAAACGCAGTCCCTTTATCTATAATAACTCTTTGAGGGTTCCCAAAGATAGCTTGTTGAATCGTCAGCTTCTGTACAACTTCCTGTGTTCCGGTACTCTTGGTAGAGTACAGCTACACGAATTTCGAAAACGCATCGACTACGACCAGTAAATACTTATATCTTTTAGAAGTCGCCACTAACGGCCCAACATGGTCTAAGTGGTACGTGCAAAGCGGGGTATCACCCTTCGGTATAGGTTTCAACTCACCCTCCTTCTTTCCTCTCTTTCTATCGGCTAATATCTTTTCAGTTTTTCTTCCACTCAGGGATATAATATTCTTCCTCGATACATTCTTTCATCTTCTTGGCGCCAAAGTGTCCATTCTCGGGAGCTCTCTTCATTACTTCCATTTCCATACTCATGGGTAATGCCACTTTATTTACGCCTTCTACTCTTTTCTTTAAAACTCCATCCTCCAATAGCAAATCTTCGTAAGGTTCCCGATCCAAAATCCTCATAATAACCCTTAATTTTTCATCTTCATTCTGCTTCTTCCTAATTGACTTCATCGCTGTGTTCTTTATTATCCATACGGGGTTTCAACTCAATGCGTCGACGAGCTTTAGGTTTTCTCCCGGTCGGTGTTATATCTGATAATCAAATTCTTCAAGTGCCATGGCCCACCTAGCTACTCTGGGCGGCAAATCTCTTTTAGTCAACGTTTTTTGAAATGCCTGGCAATCCGTTACGATTTTGAACTGTATTCCTAAGAGATAAACTCGGAACTTTTTCACTGTTTTGACTGTTTTAGACATTCTAATTCATACGAATGATATTATTTCCTTTCAGCCTCGTTAGTCTTTCTACTCATGTAATATACTGGTCTCATATATTTTTTATCCTGATCCTTCAGTAGCAATACTGCGCCGTAACCATCGCAGTGAAGTTCAGTTACAGCTTCCGGATCATAAACTTTAAGAAGTGGTTCGCTAACCAACTCTTTCTTCAGCGTATCAAATGCCTGCCTCTGACGTACACCAAATTCAAAAGAACGATCGTTTTTCAGAATCTCAGTAAGCGGAAAAGAGATTTTCCTTTACAAACTTCCGAAAGTAGGCTGACAAGCCAAGGAAACTTTGGATTTCTTTCCGCGAATTTGGTTCAGGATACTTCTGTACTGCCTTCAGTTTCGCAGGTGAGGGAGCAACGAAGCCTCCTTCTAGGACGTGGCCTAGAAAGTCTACCCGTCTTTGCAAGAACGCGCACTTTTCCCACTTAATTATTAGCCCATTGTCAGCAGCAACCCGTGGAGTCTCAACGATTCTGTTGTAGGCGTCTTCTTCATCTACGCCGGGTACAATTATATCATCCATATAAGTGAAAAGTACTTTTCGTTTAATAAGATCTTGGAAGACTTCATATACAAATCTTAAAAAAACAGTTGGGCTGATACATAATCCGAATGGAGTTGGAAGGAATTCGTATTGGCCTTCCGGAGTCACAAAAGAGGTATATTTGCGACATGCTTCGGCGACAGGTACGTGAAAGAATCCATTCTTTAAGTCTAGAGTTGAAAATACTCTAAATTTTGCCAGAGCATCTTCCTATCTTCAATCAACGGCATGGGGTAATGATCTCTGCAAATCCGTTTGTTTAGTTCTCTGTAATCTATATACACCCTATGGAATCCATCTTTTTTACGAACAATTACCACCGGACTTGCATATTCGCTGGAACTTGGTTGGATGATGTCCTCACTTAGCCACTCATTGATTTGAACGTCCACTACTTGTTTTTCTTTAGGTGCTAATCTTCTCGGCTTCAGACTTATTACTTCTTCAGTTTTCAGTCGTATCTTTGTTTCAATATTAGTTTTTACCCTCTTTTTCGGAATGTAATTTCTAATTATTTCCTCTATCTTCGTCTTGTAGGGTCCTTTAACATTTATCTTTTTGTCATCAATGCAGTTGATTTTATTAATACGACTGTCCAGTAATTCGTTGTTCGGATCAACTTTTTCTTTTTCGTAATTTGATTTATCCTTATCGTAATCTCCTTTATCAACTTTATCAGTTTCAATTTCTTTTTCGTCATCTCTTCTCCTAACTGCTTTTATCGTGACTTTGCCTTCAGGCATCACTACTTAAATCTTTCAATAATTCATGCCCTAATGATACTTCTGGATTCATAGATTTTGTGGAAACCACAATGAATCTTGCGCAATGGGTCCCGCAGTCAATTATAACTTCCGTTCTGAAGCTACCTATTGGGTTGGTCTGATAGTTGCCCAATCCAATGAAAACTTTCGTTGTCGGGTCTAGTCTCGGTGCTCCACTCTTGAGATATACGTCCCACCTGATTAGATTTACATCACTCCCAGTGTCGATTAAGGCCCGAAATTGATTTTCTTTAATCTGAATAACTACAGAATTTGCAAGAGATGTTATCTGGCTTACAAATTTTAATTGTCCTCTTTTATCTGGGTTTTGGGATAAACATGCTGATGCAACAAGTCTGTGCTGACCACATCTGAAACATTTTGGCTCTTTGAATTTGTCGGGACACTTGTCTAACGTGTGCTGGTCAGAACCACAATAACAAGATTTTTCTTTGATATCATCTTCGAGTCCAGTTTGACCTTATTTCTTCTCCGACATCCCTTTTCATTTTATATTTCTGTTCTTTCAACATCTCTTCATAGAGCTTTAGCTTCGCTCGAAACTCTTTATGTATATCAGGAGATCTATAAAAAGGTAGGAAGTTAGAGGTTCGCAGTTGGGCGTCGCGCTGGAGAATTTAATATATATATATATGTACAACGCAGTCTCGATTATCCGTCACTCTTTTCTCCGCCACCTCCAATTATCCGTCACGGTGTTTGTGCCCACATATTATGTACTCTTTATTGTACACGGCGGGAGCGCAATATAATTTCTGGATTTTCCAAAATCTATTTTGAGTGATGACGAAATAATCGCAAATTTGCATCCAACTGATGAAAATAATAGCGACAATGAAGAAGATGACATTCAAATTTCAAAAATAACTAACACCGAAGCCGAAATTTCGATTTCCAAATTTATTGAATGGTACGAACACCGACAAGAGTGCGATAGTACATCAAATTTACTTTTAGGGAAACTGCAAGTTCTTGCAGCCAAGAAAGTGAGGAATTCTAAAAAACAGTCAACAATGATGAGTTTCTTCAAACCCTCACAAGAATAAAATCAAAGATTAGAAAAAACATGCAACAAATAAAAAAAAAAATTAAATTAAAAAAATACAAAAAAAAACTTTTTAATGCTGGCTTGGGTTTCCTTGACGATCACAACCCCGTATAAAAAGCAGAGTCGAATGTTTTTAAAAAACTAATAAAATATAAATTCTCCAACCTTGTTTTCTGTTAACCGTCCATTCTCTTATCCGACAACCGTCTGGTCCCGAACGTGACGGATAATCGAGACTGCACTGTATATATAAAAAATTTCTTTGTGTTAGTATAGAAAAGGGTATATTCTTATTACCTTTTTTAAAATAAGAGTGGGGGTTACAAGCGCATTGAACATTACTTACGATCTTACGCACGAACTTACCCGAGCTTACCCGGAGTTAAAATTGTTTCTAGCAAATGGTCTCTGAGTGTGTGTATGTGTGTATGTGTGTGTGTGTATGTATGGATGTATGGATGTATGTATGTGAACAGCATAGCTCAAAAACGAAAAACCGTAGAAAGTTGAAACTTCTTATAAAGTAAACACACAAAAATGTATAATTTTTATTCATCTGCTCAGCGATATTTCGTTTTTTGAGATATTTTGTTCGCATACACAGACCATTTACTAAAAACTTGTTTTTTACTTAGAGGAGTTCAAAACAACTTTCTCCAAGTGAAACTCAATTTGGAAAATTTGTGAATGATCTCTCAATACTTGTTCGCATTAGGTGAAAGTAAAAACTGATTTTAATCCTGCATGAGTAATGATGGAAATTTTTTTGATTTTTTTGTGAATTGCTATGCTGCACGCTTCCTCAGCCTTTTGTAAAGAATACAATGTACCGTAAAAACTCCTGTTTTGTAAAAGACTTATTATCTGAGAATCTCCATAAAAAAAAAACACTGAAATAACTATTTTTTCCTTCAGGAATTGAACTATTTTCTGGCAATGGTACATTACCCGAAATGATACAGGCAATGTCAGCGTTTACAATTTACCTTCATGTAAACGCTAAAGCTGTTAATGTACTCAGATGTCAAACAGAAATTCGTCAGCTATTAGTGAGGTGGGTAAAATTTAATTTGTCGAGTTTAGTATTTAGTTCTATCTATGATTTTCTCCGTGCTAGCATGCTGTGCTTCATTTTGCTTGTTACGGACCAGTTCGGTCACGCACCACACTGATTGCAGCGGGTGGTTATTTCGTTATAATTTATAATTTTGTACTTTTTCTATTTTTCTTATTACACATATACCACTATAATCATAGACACAACCCACACACAATCAGTCAGTGTGGTGCATACAGAAACATAAATTTGTACTCAGCTATCTACACGAACATGACAGCCTTAATCTGACGATAAATGAGAATCCGAAACCAGTCCTGTACTACGACCGAGAAAATCATAGATGTTCCCTAGCATTACAGCTCCAATTTTTCTGCAACTTTCTCCTTAAAGACACCATTATGATACACCAAGCATGGCACACTAATTATATGTACAGAAACCTACCATTTTTTTTTTAAACTAGTAAATTGATTATGGAGGTTTTCTGAGGACAGAAATGTCACACTTCCTTCAAAAAAATAGTTTTATAATTCCTCTTGATATGTACTAATATCTATAGAATAATAAGTTTTAAGAAATTTTTTCAATAATTATGTAAAGTAAGAAAAAGTCAGAATAGTATTTCATACCAGATCTTTCCCACTTCAAGCAATGGATTCTCACTGAGGTTTTTTGAAGAATTCTTCGCCTTATTGCACGCAAATTATTTTACTAAATTTTTGGTATAGCCTCACCAAATAACATCATATTCTTTTATTTTGCTACAGGCTGGAAGAAATCCGTTTTGGACTACTCCAAGATATAGATAATCGTCACCACTTAATACAGTCGGATAAGTTTCTTTCAAAATTAATCTTCAGTTATGGATCATTATTTCTGAGTTATCCATTTTTAGCATTAATCATGAATTTCATCGTTGATTATACTTCATCTTCGGAAAAACCACATTTAGTACTCCAGGTGTGCTAAATAATATTAATTATACAGTCAATGATATTTCATTAATTTATTGTGGTGGCCACTAATTGGAAGCAGTTCCTTGGACAGATCATTGCGAAAGGATTATTGCGTGAGATCGGTGGTAAATGTAGGGTTTGAGAGTGTAGAAAAGTCTTGTTTGAGACATATCACTGTTTATCCGCCTTAATGATAAGTGAGTCGAGCGAAATTTAACTTCTTAACTGCACCATAAACTTGATGTCATAAGTTTTTGCCAATTTTGTCATAATGATTGTTGACAATGCGATTACTGTTTCCTAGATGGTTATATTGTCAATCCGTTTCCCAATTATTGTTGTCAGAGATTTGGGTCCGCAGTACTAGAAAACATTAAAACATGCAAGTATCAATACATACCGCGTAAAATATAATGAGTGTATATTCCGATTGTACTCTCTAGTCTCTACTAATCTGTTATCAATCCTCCTGCGCAATGACAACTTTCTCTAGCAACTTTAGAAAATGATACATATTTATTTGTAAATAAACTCCCGCATTTGTGACATGTTAACTGATTTCAATAAATATTTCTATGAAATCTGATCCTTTAGGTTTCCTTGGCCATTTTCATGAAAAACATTGGTTTCCGGGTTGTGACCTCGTAGCGTCAGAGGTTTGCTGAAAACCGACGTTCCGCCATGTTGCAATGAGCTTCTTCAGGGTCGTTACACCTTGAAACTCCTTCGGTATTTTATTGGCTTTCAAGGGGTAACGACGCTGCAGCGGCTCACTGCAACATGAAACGTGGTTTTTAGCAAACCATTGACGCGCTCTCAACCCGGAAACTACCAGTGTTCTATGAAATAGTTTTTCTCTGGAGCTAAAACATTTACTCAAGGCTTACGTACATTTGCTCAAGGCTTACGTAACAACTATTCGATTGCCAGTGCGCGGTTACCAAATAAAAAGAGTATTTTGATGTAATAAAACTGCTTAATCGTTAAACAAGTTTAAATAAGTGCCAGTGCGCGTCTCATTGTTTATCAAGTTATCTTGATTATAGGCGAAGGCTATAGCTGCCTGGCCGTTGACCACAAAAAAAAATGAAGCAGTCTACCGATTAGTTTCTTTCTTTCAAATCTGGCGTTTTAGTTGTAGCCTTTTGTTATGAATACATCCCCTCCCTATAGTGTATTTGTTTGGGTAGCTGTTCATATTGAATGTTGGGCATTAGTAGTGGCAGTTGTTAAAGAAACTAAAACCACTGTCACCTTCAGATCTACTGCGGCTCCTTGAGATATGCTCCCTGTCAGTTCACCAAAATTAGCTTGAAGTGTACTTTTTAGTGAATGCGTATGTTTTGTGTGAGTGTTATGACATAGTGAGCTAAAGTTTGCCTATGTGTTCGCTAAACTCAAGTAATTTCACACAACCACCTCTATGTGTGTTATGTGAAAGTGTTGTTGTTGTTCCTGTTCTTAGATTGGGATACCTGCAGATCTCTGAAGAAGTGGGTAGCCATCTAGTCCATTACTGTAATGGGTGGTCGCACAGCCAGGTGGCAAATGCTCGCTGGAACGGCGTCCACACTTTGTAAACATGGGAAGCTAGAGTTAGTAGCGGACTCTAGTTATGAATGCGAGAACTAATAGCAGGGGCAGTGCGGTACACTCAAAACAAAACAAAAATATTAACAGTCTGACAAGAGACACAAGGAAGATGTTCTAGTTACCGTGGCTTTGGCTTAATCTTCCCCATTACATACCTACACCTCCGTCTGTTACAATAAATGCAATGTAATTAATATTCTTTCATAGATCGACAGCTTTTAGTTAAATAGTTCCGATCATTTCATTGAGATCAGTAAATTTATTGTCTTTCGCCACCGTAGTCGTCTACTTTGATCATAAAAAGCAAGAAATCAACATTTTTTAGCAGCGATTCCATTCAAATTCAGGCTAGTTTAATCAATAAAAAAGAAAAAT
>JAAEAF010014173.1:0-19705 GCA_011037195.1 Triatoma infestans
TTCCTTGTATCTTACAGATAATTTAAACTACTTGAAAATGGCAAGTATATTGACCGAAACGTCGTAGTAAAAATATAAAGTTTTATTATATGTTGTAATATACAATAAATAAAAAAATTCAGGCTGTACAACAGGTTCAAAATCATAATTTATATCAACCCTCTACAACTGAAGTAAAATAAATAACAGCCTATTTAAGAAAATATAAAAATACTCAAGAAAAACATAATGGCAGAACCGAAAACGCCAGAAAAGGACCTCACAAGAAAATTAAATGAATTCAAAAACAACTGTTTCAGCATAATACATAATGTAAGTCCACAAATTATTAAGACCTTAAAGAAAAACCTCATAAAATATTATAAAAATAATTTAAAAAAAATTAACATAATTAGTAAACTAAATGCATTAAAATACTGTCTAGATAACATTATAATTCCAAATTTCATACTCAAACCACTAGTTAACATAGAAAACAACTTTAATAAAACATTTTTATACAACAAAAAAAACAAAAATTTCTTCAACAGGATAGCATTGCAAGTTTTAAAAAAAGAAATAGAACAAACCTACTGGAACTTAAATAAAATTAAAAAAGAAAATACAAAATTAAGAATCATAATTAACAATAATACACAAACAACCATAAATGCATTAGATAAAAAATTTAAAAAATATAACCCTACATTAATAGAACTTAAAACACATCTCACTATAAAAAAACATCAAAAAAAATGCAAATACAGCATTAAAAATCCATATCAGAATAAAAACAATAAAGACACTACCATTACAAGCGCCAATTTGCAAAACAACATAAAAAATTACTTAAACTATTATAACAATTTAAATCAGTACAACAGAGTTATCAATAAAACAGAAACCTTCATTCCCAAAAATTTAATAAATTTTCTAAGTCTGGGTAGAAATTTCAACATCACACCTATAAACAAAAAAACTATAAGTAAAAACATCATTAAATTAATAACAGATACAGAAAATATTTTATTAAGCATACACACTTCAGAATCACACAAAAATGCCATAAGAATAGCAACAAATAACATTTTACTTAACTATACTAATAAATATATCAATAATAAAAATAAACACATAAAACTTTACAGCAACACAACTTTAATAGAAATAAACTTAAGCAAACTACATACCGAAATCAATAAAGATGCACACCTCTTGAAAAAATTTCTCAAAAATAACAATCATTTGACCCTAATAAAAACAGATAAAACAAAAAAATATGTATTCATAAATAAATCAGAATTAGATACAAAAATGGAAACAATCCTAGATGATAAAAATACATATAGAAAAATAAGAAACGATCCAATAGAAATTTTAACTAAAAACACAAATAAATACATACAAAAATTAATAAAATATAATTATATAGAGAAAACAGAAAAAACCGCATTAACAGAAATAAACAGCATAATATCTAAAATGTATCCTCTTTTAAAGATACATAAACCAAATCACCCTATTAGGCCAATAGTAGACAGTACAGGTTCAAATCTTAATAAATTAGCAAAACAAATTTTCAAAACACCTTTAAAATTCCTTGCCGAACAAAATACTTTTGATATAGCAAATTCCTTTGAATTAAAAAATAAATTAAACACATTAGAAATAAATTCAAACCACATAATAGTAAGCTACGATGTAGTATCACTATTCCCGAGTGTACCATTAGATCTATTTTATAATATCATAAATAAAAACTGGGACACAATAAAAACACATACTCCAATAAAAAGTAAAACCATATTTATTGAAGGATTAAAATTAATACTAAACAATACATATTTCTCTTACAGAAACCAAAAATTTAAACAAATTTCAGGTCTCCCAATGGGCAGCCCACTGTCTACATATGTAGCAGGTATCACAATGAATTTTATAATAACTAATAGTTTAACAGAAACAAAAATTAAACCATTACTATTAACCAAATACATAGACGATATATTAATAATCATAGATAAAAATGAAAATACAACACTTTTTAATAAATTAAATAATTTTAATCCAAAAATTAAATTTACACAAGAAACAGAAATGAATAATAGTATAAACTATCTGGACATAACAATAATTCACAACAATAAAAATATAACAACTAAATTTTACAAAAAGCAAATCACATCAAACTTATTTCTTAATTATCTATCCAGGCATCCGAAGCATATCATACATAACTCAGCCAAAAATCTTATATATAGAGCAGCCAAATTAACAGATATACCATACCTAGAAGAAACAAAATACAAAATTAACAAAATTTTAATAAAAAACGCCTACCCCCCTCACACAATAAAAAAATACTGGAAGCAATCAAATCAAAAACAAAATAACAACCAAAACAATATAAATTATCAAACTCAGGCTATATCACATCTTAAAAATAATAGTAAAAACAACGAATTTAAAAATTTCTATTCAATTACCTACATACACAATCTAACCAATAAAATCAAACAAGTTTTAAAAAAATTTAACATAACAGAATGCCACTTAGCTTATCTTACTAAAAATAAAATCAATGCATATATACCTTCACATAAAGATAAAGATCCAGTGGAAAAAAGCAAAGAACTTGTATATGCTATAAATTGTTGTTGTAAATTGAAATATATAGGCCACACCAAAAATCACTTAAAAATTAGAGTAAACCAACACAAAAATTCATTAAAATACAAAAACACCTCAGAAACATCTCTTCTAAAACATTATAAAACTACTAAACATAACTTTGATTTTGATAATGCAAAAATACTTGACAGAGAAAAAAATTTAACAAAAAGAAAAACATTAGAAGCTATTCATATTGCTTTAAATGAAGGAAGTATAATAAATGATCGTAAAGAAGGCATGCAAGTAAAACCATACACTAATACAATAAATAATCTGAAAAAATACATCTAGTTAAATGGTTATAAAAACAGTTAAAACAAAAATAACCTGTCAGTTCATTACCTAACCTTATAATTAATACAACAGCCAGCTATATCAAATAAAGATATCTTTTCTAATACCAAACTAATAAAATATAAAAAATTCATTTAAAGCAATATAAAAAAATTTAAATATTAATTATAAAACAAAAAACATATTAAACTAATACTAATATTACAAACCTTTTAAAAAAACAGAACGCTCAAATATAATAATACATACATCTTATCAAGCTACAAACTCTCCGTCAGTTGCCCAAAAAACATGGTACCAAGAGAGGGTCAGCTCACACTTACAGTAAGTAATTTACTTAGATTTACAAATCTTTATTTCAAAATAAAAAACTAAACAAATAATTAAACCTCTCCTTTTTAGGCCTAAATAATATACATAAAAAATACACTAATTAAAAATCTCAACTAATTAATAACTCAAACCACGTGGTTTATGAAAAACTGATGCAGATAAAGAACATATCTAAGTATATCTTAAAAATCAAACTAATGAGGTTAAAAAAAACGAATAAACAGAAAATTAAAATAACACAGTAATAAAACTTTAGGTAAGTAATAACTTGTGGACAAAAATTATTCAAAAAAATATATTATATTAGTATTGTAAAAAAAAAATAATTATCATCTTGCAATTGTTAAAAAATTATATAATAATATCACATATTTCCTTGTATCTTACAGATAATTTAAACTACTTGAAAATGGCAAGTATATTGACCGAAACGTCGTAGTAAAAAAATAAAGTTTTATTATATGTTGTAATATACAATAAATAAAAAATTCAGGCTGTACAACAGGTTCAAAATCATAATTTATATCAACCCTTTACAACTGAAGTAAAATAAAAAACAGCCTATTTAAGAAAATAAAAAAATACTCAAGAAAATTATAATTTAATATTATTTCAAGTTTCTTGCATCCATCACACCGTATCGAATATTAACAAAATACTATAAAAAAAAAAAAAAAATCTGATGTGATACAATCACACACACATTCTCTTATTCCAATTTTTGTAAAACTGTAATTGATAAATTTTATAGTTACGAGTATCAAATTTAATGAAATGTCGGCGGAGCTCGTCACAATTTGTCGTCAAAAACTGAAAAAAAAACCTGTTCAGTAAAAGTGCACTTTGGTTTAGAAATTTTCATAAAACTCGGTATTTTGGCCATGTATTTATTTCTAATTAATTTTGTTTGGATGATAGAATTGTATGCTCAACTAAGATAGGACTTTAGAGAAAAACATAACCCAAACCCCTTCCTCAAAAGCCCCCATGAATGACTTCACCAAGAAAAATGTTTAAAATAAAAGGTGTAGCTCCTTTATATGTGTAGGTCACATTAATGAAAATAGTTGGGGGCCATTTTCGAGAAAATATCCCGGTCATCGATTTTTTTTTTTTTTTGTCAAACTCAGAATTTCAACAACACATTTAATTTTAATTAATATTATTTTGTGATGACAGAATTGTATAGTACACTGGAATAGCGCTTTAGAGGAAGCCATAACCCTACCCCCCCCAAAACAGCCCTTAAATGAATTTTTACGAATTCCTTTTTTGAGCAATTCGTAAGAAAGTAAAAAAACAACCATTATGTATGGAAATATACGTTTTTTAGTTCTTTTCATAAATATTGTAGCCAACGGTCTTGAGTTTTTTCTTTTCAACAATTTTTTTCTCAAAAACGAAAAGATCACAAAAGCCGAAGTATTATATTCCGTTTATAAGTCAGTAAGTCGCATCTCACTCACTTCAAACTTTCATACTTGCAAGTTTTGATTAAAATTTATGAAACTAAAACAGTTCCACCATCATATTTCTAAGAAAGATGAACGAATTGTTCTGGGTGATCTGTTCCCCATCTAATATCCCACTTTATTGCCAATATACTGTTTTATCATCTGTAAAAAAAAATCAATTTTAGTATGACCCTTTATGAAATTCATATTAATGTCCAAAATATAGTCCATTGTGATTGACTGTTTTAAGCCATCTTTCTGCCAGTGTTGCTTCCCTCGCTTATACCATTCCTTCGGTTTGAAATAAAAAATATCCCTGCACCCGAGTTTCAGTTTCGGTCAAGTTATTAAATTTTCTCTCGCAAAGACAGTGTGCTATGGGTCTAATGAATAAAAAGGTTAGTCGGATGGAGCTAAGACTGGACGATAGGGTGGGGTGCAAAAGAAGTTCAATGCCATTAAGTTCTTTAATTTTTTTTCTCAAGTCTTCCGGGGCAATTTTGTGGCCTAGCTTTTTCTTGCTAACAAAATTTGTTTGCGATTGATCAAAGCTGGATAATGGTGGGCTATTTTGGAGTAAATGTTTATTTAGTTGTTGGCTGTAAAATTCCAGAATTCATCGAAAGTCCATCGGAAATGAATTCATGATGAATTACTCTCTCATTGTTTTAGATTACGCACAACATTAACTTTTTCTCAAATTGCCCACTTGGACCAAACTGGAAATACCATTTGACCGCGTTCCTATCCATGACCACTTGTCTCGGGATTTCGCCCAGTAAATCGACTTCTCATCACGTGTCACTATTCTTTTATGAGTGCAGTGGGTTGTCGGCAGTCTAAAATGCTCATTGGGGGCCCGGACAGAGCTTTGAGTAGCGGGGTCCGATGTCTTTCACGGACCTCGCTCAGACATCTGGTTGGATTCCTCACTGGGCATTGTGGTTTAAGGAGACATCTCTATATAATGGGACTCGTGCCTGACCCCTTTTGTAGAGTTTGTGAGACTGAGGAGGAAACACCCATGCATCTGATGACGAATTGTTTGGGTTGTGAGGAGATTAGGTTTAGGACCTTCGGCCGGAATAGGATATCGGTAGAGGATCTTAAGCTGTGTCCTTTTAAGGTTTTGGTCCGATTTGTTCGGTCTATGGTGAAACTTAGATGGTTAAAACCTGGGCCTGGATTTTCATTCTAGTCCCAGTGGTTGTTATTCTTTAGGGGTAGCTATATGGGCCCTGGGAGGCTTTAGATAGCATGGGGTTTGCTCTCCCCTTTTGTGAATAATAATAATAATTCTTTTATAGAAGCGCATGTCAGATGGATTTTTTTTTTTTGAATAGAAGTTGGCAAACATCTATCCATTCTTCTTGGCAGCCTGTTGAGATAAGTTCATGTGGCACTATCGTAAATCTTCTTTTTACATTTTCCATAGTATGGAGATGGTGGCTGACAGCGTTTTCAGATACTGCAGCAAGTGCACGAATACTCATGGTTGAATATCACACGACATGCGACCCGTAAAACCTCTTCAAAGTCACACCCTGAACTTGACTTTCTTTCTAAGTTCGTTCGCTTCACCACTAAGTTAAGGTTTTAAAGCCAAAGCTGATCAAGCACATCTTCCCCTTCAATTTCACATTGAGCATGCGTAGCTGCAGCAGCTTACACTGTTATTTCCAATTGTGACTTAAAATTACTAATATATAGTAAGACGCAGGCACGGTTTTCTTAAAAAAATAAAAAGCTCACAATTGAACTGATTATTTGATGATGAAATAACATTAGTATCAGTAATATTAAGATACACTAAATGCATTGTTAGAATTCAAAGACGAAAATTCCATTAATTGAGGAAACACATCCTTTATAAAATTTATTTTTGGGGTATTTCAGCATTATTTTATCATTGGCTCGAACGATTTTCTTCAAAACTTAAAATATGAACTTCACATATAAAAACGTTTCCACAATGAGTTAATTTTGCACGATTTCAGTGGAGAATTGAGACGTTATGTTTACTGTAAATTGTACAAATAATATTTTGCCGCCTAAAAGCGAAATTAATTAAATTTGTCGAAGTGGAATTTAATATGTACGTTAGAGAGAAAGAAACAGATGTTTCAAACCAGGCCGTTTTTGTCATATTAATTTGTACACATCATTGACGAAAGATTGACCCAGCTATCATTGTTTACTTATTCATTCAATAAAAAAAAGATAGAAAAAGAAAGACTATTATTAAAAATATTTTAATAACGGTTTCATTTATTTAGTGACACATACTTAATTTATTTAAATTTACACTCTTTATTTACATATTAATTAATTTACCCCCTCTTTGCGAACTAAAACAAACATTATATAAGTTGTAATTAATTCTATTTACATTTTCTTGAGTTTGTACAGGATATTACAAACTAAATTGGTAGTTTGTTTCTTCCCCATCCTTAAAGGTATTAACTTCTTAGATAATTAGTGACCTAATTACACTAGACTCCCTCATTCCACCCCTCCCCACGTTTTATCTAATTAATATGGTTGTGTATAATTAAATAATCATTGGAATATAGGGTATTGTCAGATTTCTAAACGGTTTTCTGTTTCTAAATAAATAAATAAAATTATAATATATATTAATTATTCAGATTTTCATACAATTATACTGTTTTTTACTTTCTCACACTAGTGGGTAGTATTAAGATCGTATTGTTAAGAACAAACATTTTTATTCGAAGAATGTAACTACATATGAAACATCTGTAATTATTGTATTGTTTGTAACAATTACTGGTATATTATTGTATTTCGTCTATTGTTCTTATTTTCTACATTACGGGCTTTGTTACTTTGAATATTATATACATTTCCATTGTGATATATCCCAATCACCACATAAAGGATTGCTGGAATAAATATCTAAGGATCTAGAAACTTATATTGTAAAAAGTAGCATAGAAGAGCGAGCTATATGTAAGGGTTAATGAACCATTTAAATTAAGACCTATTTTAGCTCATTAAAATTTTTTTTTTCATCAATCATTACCTCATTACTCTAAATTCATTATCTTTGTTTTTTCCCTGATAACCTTACTCGACGTCTGAGAGGTTAGGTAGACTATAGTAATTGAATAACACTTCGGTAACCACTGAAAGGTTAGAATTCACTAGTCTATATGTCACATTGTTTACTTGCTAATGGACAAACGAGGCATGTCCAGTAAGTAAGTGTACTGAATTTTTGTAGGTTACAAAAATTTTTATTTGAACAAAAAAATTACCTGGTTACATTAGTACATATGTAAGCTATTTTTCGACATAGTCACCATTCCTCTCAATGCAGGTGGTGAACCGGGGTATTAATTTTTTGATGCCTTCCTCGAAGTAGTTTCCCGCCAACCCCTTCGTCCACTTCTCCACCTCCCCCTTCACCTCCTCGTCGGTTGAAAACCTTTTTCCACCCATGTGCAGCTTCAGGGAGGTAATGAGTTAGTAATCTGAAGGTGCTAGTCAGGGGAATGTGCGGGATGGTTCAGGACATCCCATTTGAACGAGGCAAGCAGTTCCTTCGTGGCGTTGGCCGTGTGTTGTCTGGCAGACTCCCTTTGTCAGCATGCCTCTCCTTTTGTTCTGAATCGCCCTCCGCAATTTTTTTAGGGTCTCACAGTATCTTGCAGAGTTGATGGTCTCCCCTTGAGGCATATATTCAATTAAAATTATGCCTTGACAGTCCCAAAACACGGATGCCATGATTTTCTTGGCTGAAATTGTGGTTTTGAACTTTTTGGCGGAGGGTGAAGAGGTGTGACGCCACTGTTGAGACTGCCTTTTGGTTTCAGGTGTGTAGTGTGCAACCCAAGTTTCATCTCCAGTAATGATGGAGCGGAGAAATTCATCTCCATGGAGTTTGTAGCGTCTCAAAAACTCTTGCCCGCCTATTTCAACTTGGCGGGAGATTGGATTGACATTTTTCACGAAACGTATTGTCGCGTCGACAGTTCTCAACGTACTGACCTCGAACCGGTCTCGTTGCGGAGGGGAGGAATCAGGCTACACGACAGTGTAGCCAACATGTCGAAAACAAAATCCCTCCGGCCGTGAGAGCCTCAGTACACTTACTTACTGGACATGCCTCGTACTTGGCGAACTAAAAACAAACATTATATAAGTTGTAATTAATTGTATTTACCAATTATTACACAATTCTGTCATCTAAATAATATTAATTAGAATTACATTATTGTTGCGGAAATCCCGAGTTTGAAGAAAATCGGATGACCGGAAGTAGTGCGCTTTACTGAAAGTAGTTTTCAGTTTCTGCTTTTTTTTTCTCTAAAATCGATCCTACGATTTTCTTTAATCTTTAAATATTAACTACACAATATAAAGAGCTACAATTTTTATTTGAAACATTTCACCGGGAAAATGCGTTTAGCGACACTTTTGGTGGACGGGTAGGGGTTATGGTTTCCAATAAGGTGCTATTTTAGTTCAACAATGTGCTATACAATTCTGTCAACTAAATAATATTAATTAGAATTATATAAGTTGCCAAAATTCCCAGTTTGATGAAAATCGGTTGACTGGAAGTGTGCTACTTTATTGAATAGGTTTATTAGTTTTTTTGTGATTTTCTCCATAAAAAAAATGTCGACGGTTTTAAACACTTATAAGAATTGTAAGCGTGATGAAACCAGGCTGAGGTTTATGCAATTCTTTGGTGTATTTTAGATGAGAGGGTGCGTAACACTAATTTAAAAGGTGTTTTTTGTATTTGCTCGGACAGCCAGGCGGCGTTGAAGGCGCTTACTCATGTGCTTTCACTTCCAGATTGGTGTTGGAATGTTCTAAAAGACTGGAAGATTTTTCTTCTGTGCTGCTGGGCTGGGTTCCAGGTCATATGGGAATCTTTGGGAATGAGGAAGTGGATAGGTTGGCCAAATGAGGCGCCTCTCTCTCCCTTTCATTGGTCCAGAGCCTGCTGTTGGTGTGTCTTCTGGCACATGTTTGTCAGGCTTCCAGACGTGGATGACCTCACAGCACTCATCTTTCCGGACGGAACTTTGAGTAGCGGGATCCGATGTCTTTCACGGACCTCTCTCAGGCATCTGGTTGGTTGGCTTCCTCACTGGGCATTGTGGCTTAAGGAGACATCTCTATACAATGGGACTCATGCCTGATCCCTTTTGAAGAGTTTTTGAGACGGAGGAGGAAACACCCATGTATCTGATGACGGATTGTTTGGGCTATGAGGAGATTAGGTTTAGGATCTTCGGCCGGAATGGGATATAGGTAGAGCATCTTAAGCTAGGTCCTCTTAAGGTTTTGGTCCGATTTGTTCGGTCTGTGGTGAATTTTAAATAGTTAAAACCTGGGCCTGGACTTTTGTTCTAGTCCCAGTAGTTGTTATTCTTTAGGGGTAGCTATATGGGCCCAGGGAGGCTTTGGATAGTGTAGGATTTTGCCCTCCCCTTCTTTGAATAATAATAAGCGTGAAGAAAATTCGCCATTTTGCAATAGAGAAAGTTGAGTGAGTGTTTCACACCAGATTTTTTTTTTTTTTTGGTAAACATGGAACTTTTACTAAATTTTAGTTCCATCAAATCGCTTATTTCGGCAGCCATTGCAGTATTTCTAAAAATACGTAGAGGATAGTTACACCAAGAAAGAGATAGTGCAAAATTTTGCCGGTGAATTAAACCCCCAAATCCTTGCATATTGATGTTGATGATTGTAATGAGTGCAGGGAGACGGTGACGAATGGTGAAATGAGAATACACGAACTGACTACTTGCACTAAAATACAGTGTTATATTTTATTTAGTTATTGTAGTCATTTTTTAGGATTTACTTTGTAAGAAGTGAATGAGTATAGAAGGTAGAGTAACCGAGCGAACATTGATGATGTTGGTAGCGTGATGAATGTAGAATGGTAGTGTTGGCTGATGTAAGTCGCCTGAAGAATGATGTGGCTTGTTCTGACGGAAGATTAGATAATATGGCCTTTAGATTGGTGAACTTTTGAAGGTTGATGTTGAGACTTGTTAACTGGTGAAAGTGGATCTGGTGACGGATCTCTTTAAGGTTTATCTGATGTTAAGCTTTCAGATTTTTTACTTTTTATTTCCAGTTTCTCCAACCTCTAGAACAGCAGTTCACTTACGCTTGGAAGGACTCCCAATGATGGCGCTTATGAAACCATTGAGTCGAACTTTTGCGAATTTAGTTAGTGGTGATTGCTTCCATGATAATGATGATGGAATAGGATCTACCTGAATGTGATCTATTAGATCTTTAGTCTATGCCTTTAATCAATTTCTCCCCCCCCCAAAATACGATAGTTTAGAATTTAAGTCTAATATCGCAGGACCCCAGAACTTTCCTAAAAACCAAATCCCCCTCCCCTCAAAGTTTCAAATAAAAGTTACAGCTTTTATATTTATACAGGAGCCAGGATTAGCAAGGCGATTAGTGGCATAGATCACCAAGATGAGATCTTGATTTCGACTCCTGGTCTTCTTGGCTTTGGCTTATATTTTATATATAATGTTTATTTGAAACTTACTTTTTAGCTGAGATGTTCACATACACACACACGCACGCCTCTGGAAACAAATGTTTGTCGATAAAAAAATTGATTTTCAAAATTTGACAAAGATGTCATGGAGAAAGTAAACAAAACCAAAAAAATTGCTAATTTTTTCTATAACTTTTAAGGAAAGATTTTCAACTAAAACCACGATTATAAATTGTATTTTGAAGTTGGGTAAGTAAAAGCATAATCATTAAGTTATTAAAGTTGGAAAGTTCTTCTCTATGTATTTATAGCTTGCTTTGTAAATTTTATAATAGAGTTAACCCTTGTAAATTAGCACACCAACTTTTTCAATTATTTAAATAAATAAAAATGTATATATATATATATATATAAATTTTTTGTGAAGCTAATCTTGAAAAGGATGCTGTTTCTTGAATAACTCTCTCCTCCTCTTGGATAACTATCTCCTCTCTTATATCTCTTTGACTATCCAAGGACTTGCAAAACTATTCTGTTCATAAGGTTGTTCCTTCTAAACTTTCTTTATTCCTTAAGTGATCGATAGTTCAAATTAATCTTGTATCAAACCTTTAGAATCTTTATTTGATTTGAGAAACTTTGTACACCATCCATACAATTATAGTTAAATGTATTTGCATATATTATTTCTGCTTTAATAATTCTGAACAGGCTATTTTTGAATCTTTTCTCTTATAATCTGTTAATTTTTTTTTTACTTTCATTTTGCTCTGGTGGTAGGAGGAAATATTTGCGGTTTTTTTCAATATTTCGATATAGAGTTTTCATCGCAAATATATATTATGAAGGTTCCTTGAGAAAAATAGAAATATAAATCTACTCTAATTACTGCTATGGGGCTGCAAACGAAAATTGAACAGCTTAAACTAAGAAGAGATAGAGAAGGGCCCTTATAGAGGATACTAAAAACTGGCGGTACATCCAGAATTGATGGACTAGGAGCCGACTGAATTGATCGCAGCAAACTTTCTTTTCTGCAGTTAGAAAACTCACTGCTGAACTGGGTCTGAGCCTTGTCAATCGTGAATCGTTGTCATACCAAAGTGACTATTATTAAGATTGTCCCTTAAAGTAAAAATTTCACATTGTCCCGATAGTGCCCTCAATAAGTGCATGACACTGCTACAAAATTAAAGGCAGCTGCGAATTAAATGAAGTATCCAATTCCAGTTTGTGTGCACATCTACTTAGATGGGGGTCAGCCATATGAGGCGTGTAGGAATGGAAGAGTGAGAGGGTATATTGCGAGCACTTCGAATTGTTTAAGGCACTGGAGAAAGTATGCTAGCAACTTTGATGCTGGAAGTAACTGCCATAATAAGTTGTTTGGCACTTAATAAATTCTCTGGAGGGAACTACTAAAAGGCTATATTATTGCTAATTGATTTATAAGTTGCATTCGCAACAGTATTGTCATACACAAAGGGTTCAACAGCAACATCGGAGCTTGAATGATTCCACCCCTTAAAAGCATTAACCTGGTGTGAGACATAGATCATTTAGCCCGCATTGGCTTAGCGTAATCACAACTTGATTTGCCTTTATCATATTGCTCTACAAAGTGAATTATTAACGCCACTGTAGGATTTAATTATTTAAAGTAAGCAAAGAAGCGGTATGAAGAAAAGAAATGGAAGATACTAATAGACCATCCAATACCCTCGAACTGGCCATGAACAGTAGGAGTTGCATGCTTCCGGTTGGATATGGGGCATGATTATTTGTGTAAACATCTCCATCAAATGGGAATGGTTGAATTTAAGTACCTGGCTCTCTTAAGCTTCAAGTTGATGTAGGATGCTACATCTCGACGGCAAACGCATATTGGACAGCACGAGAAATGTTAGCAAACTCGAGGAGTGGAGGGAAAACTTATTAAGTCTATTGTTATATTCTATCCAAACAAAGGTTATGTTAGAGCGTGCAAATTGTTATATTTTTGATAAAGTTTACTCCCATTAAATAACATAGGTTTAATGTATGTAACTCATCTGTTGGCTGTGAAGAGAGAGAGAGTGTGTGTATACAGGCTGGCCAACTTTACAAGCTGGTTTTCCCTAGTGGCAGCGCACGACTACCACTGCATAACAATCATTTACTTTTCCACTCATTTTGGCCAAGAGCCCTTCCCTACCACTACCCCCACTCACTGGTCAGAGGTTTAACACTCTATACAAAAGCTTCTGGCCTCAATTCACTCTGCCTCCAGCCTTCCTTCAACTCTTTAAAAACATAGTTTGTTAAAATTTACTACGAACTCTAAACCCCTCTCCCTTAAACCATTTTCGTGTATATTTTTCCAACGCCATCTTGTTGTACTAAGTGAACTAACAAAATAATTTGTCTACTATTTTAGACGAAAATTGTTCTGGTTTGTTCGGCTAGGTATTTATTTTTTTAAACTTTTTATGAAACTTGTTTCTAATTAAATTATCTTGCATTCTTTTATTCTACTTCTTACTGATAAAAAATGAAATATTGCGTTCTTTTTTGATTGTAGAAATTTAATTTCCATAAGGAAATAATCTGGTGTGACACAATCACACCACATTCCCTCCCTGTAATTTATAATTGATAACTAACTGATAACTTTGGTTACTTTTTTTTTTTAAGGGGGGGCCAATACACTGCGACTTTTCCGGTCTGTTGTGCTGTGCCCCCTGGGTGCCGCAGGCTTTTGCCCACAGCACCCGAGCAGATGTCCCAGCTCCAACATCCTTCTATAAAACCTTGATCAGATTGAGATCCCTGAGGAATCCTAGTACCCTGACAGGCTCTAGAGAAGGTATATCCCCCTCGTCCACCTGGTAGCTACCCAGGTTCTTGAACCTTCTCTGAGAGGTAGCCTCGCAGTCTGTTAGGAGATGTAATGGAGTTTCCTCCAGCTCCCCACAGATCTGCATGAGCTGTCACTTTCCAAACCCAGCTTCACCAGGTGTCCTCTAAATCGGCAATGCCCCGTGAGGAAACCCTCATAAGAACGCGGAGCTTGTTCTTGCTAAATCCAATGCAGGCCTCCGATCTACGTCGGTTATAATTTCACAAGCAGATCTTGACCTGCGGCAAATCGGGGAGGGAGTACCAGAGTTGAGATCTCCTCGTCTCCTCTTCCTTCCTAAGTTCCTCCAACAGAAACTGGTCGCTAACCCCACAAAAAAGTTCCGCCCTAGATGCGGGGTCGTAGCGCCTATCTTGGCCAGGGCGTCGGCCATCTCATTCCCTTCGATGCCAACATGCCCCGGCACCCACCAAAGCCCAACTTTGTTCCTCCTGCCTAGGTATTAAGTTTATCTAGGCATTCCCAGACCATTTTAGAGCTGATAATCGATGCACTCAATGCACTAATGGCTGCTTGACTATCGGAAAGGATTACAATCTCCTGGTTCCTGTATCTTCTATCGAGGTTAAATTCTACACATCTTCCAATAGCGTATATCTCCGCCTGGAAGATGCTGGGAAATTTACCCATGGGTTCCGAATGCTTGATCCTTGACCAACCACTCCCGCCCTAATCCCCTCTAGGGTCTTAGACCCATCCGTATACATTTAATGGCATGTTCCTTAATGCCCAACAGAGCGGATCCCTCGTTCCACCCACTTTTTGGTGCCGAGCTTTTTTTATTTGTAATTTGTATATTTTCTTGGGTAAATTTATTTTTGGATGGGTTCTCTGGGGAACGTACTGTACTATACGTGCTATTGATACCGGATGGTGGTTCTTGCAATTTAAAACTCAGAGGACCTTAAAAAGCGTGTATTTCCGGTGAAAAATGGATATTGAAAATTTGACACGATTAAATACTTCCACTTACTAAACAGTAGGAGAAAGTAAAAAGAATTGTCCTTAGAAGTTATAAAAAATTGCAAGTAAATGTTGTGCGAGGCAAGAAATTCTGAAATTATATTTTTATATAAATAAATATACATATATATATATATACATGTTCACATACAGGCCATGCATGCACTAAAAATCATGGCCATCTCATTCCCTTCAATGTCAACATGCCCCGGCACCCACCAAAGGGTAACTTTATAAAAAAGTAAAGAACTTTTTTAATATTCTATATTAAAAGTTCCTAGTTCACATAGAAGAATGTATTACGATCGTGTCCAAACTGAGTTTTCAAAATTGAGTGTTCACCAAAAATACAAATTTTGAGGTCCCTTGAGAGTAAGAAAAAAAATAGTTCTAGGGAATGCTACATACGTAAATGTTTTGTGTGTGTGTGTGTGTATTTTATGATGACTAAACAAAATGTTTCAAAAACGAAAAAATGTTTTAAGGGGTGTCAGTCTTAACTGGGCAAAAAAGTAAAAAATCCAACTAGTGAAGTGGTACTTCCGGTTGAGGAATTTTGACAGATAATGTAGTGTCAGATCCCATGGAATCTAAATGGATATCTAAACGTTTCAATCCCGTGATATCTAAACGGAATATCAAGTTTCAAGTTTCTACGGTTTTTCGTTTTTGAGTTATGCTGTTCACATACATACATACACAAACGCACCCATACACACGCGTGCACACACACAGACCATTTGCTATAAACTACTTTTTTGGACTCAGGGGACCTCAAAACGGATATTTCCGGTGAAAACTCGATATCGAAAATTTGACACGATTACAATACTTGGAGAAAGTAAAAAAAACAAAAAAAAAAACATAAGTGTCAGCTACAAAAATAAAGAAAATAAACTTATTAAATGGACGCTGCTTACATTAATAACGTTCTTACTTTTAAGCTACTTATAAAAAATGCATAAATCTTATTTATTTCACTGACATCATTAATATGCAAAAAATCCTCTAATGTATTAACCAAAGCAAGATAATTCCTCAGATATTTATTTCTTTGACTAAATAAACATTGGGCAGGAAAATAAGTAATGTGCTACCGTGTCCATCTCACCCATGAAACAAACTGGACAGGGCACATGGCCGGGGGCTTATACTTACTGCCTTCAATATATAATGAGGTCCTCTTTTTGTATGCCAAACGTAATTGGGCCACCAGTCTTATTTTTTTTTTTTTTATATTCACATTAAAATATAAAAAATATTCTTGTTTTATTCCAAATGTACAAATATTATGGTAATACAAGTCGTATGTGCCATTGCAAAACAGAGTCAGTATCCTTGCTGATTAAATTATTTTCAAAAGAAGTTAACAAATCTCTATACTTATTTTTAATAATATCAACATTTCTACACTGGTACAAACTTTCGTCTCCTATTATTTGGTCAAATAATACCTCTACCCAGTTCAAAGGAATATTTTGATTTTCAATTAACTGTAGAATCCTATTAAAGCATATTTTGGGGAGTTTATCACATTGGACATCCCTAGCAAACTAATCCACCATCCTAACATTTTTTTTTTTTTAAATCTTAAGTTGGGTGTGAGACCTGCACAACTCTAGAGCCTTATGTAAGCATTTGGAATATGAAGAGGTAAGTTCAACAGCAATTTAAAAAAGTTAATTTGACCACGTTCAACCTGAGTTAAAACATTGCGAATCCCAAAATTCGGCCATATAAAGTAGATATAATAGTTTGCGAGATAGTGTCAAACAATGATACTTTTAAACTCCAAGAATCTGTGATTTTTCAGGATTTTAATAAATTTAACACAGTGGAGTTGGCAGCAAAAACATTTCGTAAGAAAATAATTACCAGCAGATGAAAAATCGTCCAGATTGTAAGGGTGTTGTGAGGAGATGTTGGTTGTAGATGCTTGATGTGATAAATAACACCTTAAGATGGGTACAAGATATATAATTGATATATATGTATATGACTGACTGCCAAGGACTTTACACTGTAGAGTTTAGAACTGAACTGAACTGACAGACTGACATGGCTAAAATGATATGTACGGAGTGATGTTAAACTGATGTGTAAATCAACAGAATGATCGCTGATGTGTAAAACTGAATTTAACAGAATGATTCCTGAATGTTTATCTCTCATATATATATATATATATAATACACTGGCCGAGCCTCTCCTCTCTGTGCGAGAGGGGCTGTTTCTCTCCGCTAGAGTGGATGAGTGGTGGGGGTTCACTAAAACCTCTGATGTGTAAATCAACAGAATGATCTCTGATGTGTAAAACTGAATTTAACAGAATGATTCCTGACTGTCTATCTCTCATATATATATATATATATATACACTCGCCGAGCCTCTCCTCTCTGTGCGAGAGGGGCTGTTTCTCTCCGCTAGAGTGGATGAGTGGTGGGGGTTCACTAAAACCCCTACAAGATGATGAAAATGGGACGCCCAAATAAATAAACTTATTTGTTTGTTTCAATGATTTTATCATCATAATAAAAAAGTTTAATTTTTACTAATGACACATTTTTTACTAATCTAAGATTACTATAATATACAAGAACAGTGTTAAATCAGCTAATCGTAATGAGTGCTTGAAATATTTAAAAAAAAAGAAGATATTCACTCATTTTGAAATTGTTTTATCTCTTCAATATATTTCACCAATACAGCAGGAAAATACATTTAGGGTAAAAAAAAAAAAAAATATAAATTAAAACATTCAAAGTTATTCTAAAATTAATTGAATTTCATCAATTAAAAGTCCTACCATGTTATATTTTTAAAGTATTCAGATAACTCAATTAAATTGAGTTATTCGTTATATAAATTAACATATATGAATATTGGTACGCGTAAACAACTAATAATAACAGCATACAACTTAAATCGGTATGCGGACGCCATTACACGAATTACAGATGGTTATTTATATGAATAAATTAAAATGTATTGTATCATACATTTGTTAGTAGCAAAGAGCGAAGTAGCTTGAGGACTTTCTAGCGTACAATTGTTAAAATATTTTGACACAGTCTATTCGGGGCGTTTATTGCTGGCGCCTTATAGCATAAGCGGGGCGGGGTGGATTTTTTTGAAATATGTGTGCTAATTTGTCGTTAGATAAAAAAAGTATAAAGACACTTTTTTTAAAAAAAGAAAATATAGAAATACACGATTTAAAAAGAAAAAAAAAAAAAAGATTAAAAAAAACGAAATTTATTATTTACAGTTTAAAATACCAAAATCTTTCTATGTATTAAAGAAATACTAGAAAACAGTAATATGTACAAGGAAGGAAAAAAACAAACATATACACGTATAGTAACCCAAAATAGCTACGTTTTTCGCGTTCTACATAACCAGTAAAAACAAAAAAAAACTAAACATATTACTATGTGATCATCCGCGCTCTATGCACAGTTTGAAAAAAGGTAATTTTACACGGCCCGACAACGATATGTTTAATTGCCTTAAAATCTCCACCGATAATGTTGCAACACTGAACTAAAGAATTTGTTTATATATCAGATATGATACGAATGTCCGTCGTTGCGAGCCATGCATTCCAAAATACATATGTGGGCAGTACATTATGTATGTACAGAAATGGATATTCCATGTCAATAACATTAAGCAATAAACCATAGTGGATAAACTGTTCATAACTTAGTTACGTGATTTATCTGAATCAAGGTAATCTATGCCTCTTGTCGAGCATTAATTTGTTTTTGTTCCATTAGTAGAATTAATTGATTGCTTTGAAAAATTAAAGAATTGTAGACTTCTAATATTTTAATTTAAGTTAATGAAATGCTTAATAATGAGATAGATCATAGAAGAAAGTATCATATTTCTGGAAAGTGTTTTAAGTCAAGTTTCTATTTGATTTGGTTATTTAAATGACTTAATTAATAGCTTAAGAGAATTATAGGACTTAATTAATAGCTTCTCGACCTATTAATATAAACAACTTTATTTTCTTTAAAATGGACTTTCCCAAAGAAAAGAAGGAAACGAAGTATTGAACATTCCATCCGAATGTTTAAATTTAGCAACAATACTGTTACGCAGCCAGTGGTGCCATCTAGGAGAGAAATCATGTACCTCAAGTTCTCTTAGTAGCCGCTGGGAAGCGCTGGCGACGCGCTCTGGTTCTTTCTAGAAGAATTGAGTACGTCCTAAGACACTTCTTCACCGCGTATAAATAGTGGGACCATAGAGAGTTGAGAGAGTTTTCTTGTTACAAACTAAGTGTACGTTTGTGGTAAGTGTATAAAAAGTGAACAAAGTGAACTTTTATGGTTTAAATGTGAATTAATTATTATTAAGTGTTGTATTTATAATTTATTGTGTAAAACAATATATTGGTGTTTTTCTTATTGAAGTTTAGGGTATTTTATCTAAACTTAACCCACTTAAAACTAGTTGCAGTAGCTAGTTTAGTTGGAAAAACGTTACATTACTATTGTTTTCCATAATGATTTTATCTTTCTGTCTGTTTATGAAATTGTGTTTTTTTCAGCTCCCATATATTCCCAAAATCATTTGTTTCTT
>JAAEAF010014174.1:0-12973 GCA_011037195.1 Triatoma infestans
TTCAGTTGCATCAGTAAGAAGTAGGCTAACTTGTTTCCACTGTCGATTAGATAAAATTATAAAAGGGGTTGCAAAAGTCTTTTACTACTGCGACCTCCACAAAGAGGCCGTGTGATTTTAAACGACGTCTTCCAGTTTCGTTCTTTTAAGCAAGCCTAGGATCTCCTGAAAAGCGGCTCTGTGATAAAGCTCTTACGACTTCCAGATTACTTTACTCCCAATCTGTCGAAACCATATTCTCGCGCGAGAATGTGTATCCAGGGGTTTCTTCTTCAATCTTTGAAGAATCATCACTGACAAATACTTTCGTGTCAAATTTGACGTTGTAGTTTAAATGGAAATGTATTTAGTTTTAATGTAATTTATTTTACTCATGGAAGTTTGAGCTTCCTGTCAGTTTTCGTTACACACACACACACACACACACACACACACACACACACACATGTATTGAGAGATTTAATCAGGTGCTAGTTCTAAAAAAAGGGTGTAGAGTGGGCTTGGTAGTCACCTCCTCTCCCTTTAATCTATATCTAAATTTTAATCTAACATAACCATAATAATCAAAATTTTTGATCTTCAAATACTTACGGTTATCAGGTAGATGTTCCGGTATATATAATGATGCATTGCTGTCAATGACCAATACGTTATTGGTTGCTGTAACAACGGTACTGCCAACGCTACACGATACTGTTGATAAAATTATCAACAGTATTTTCATTTCGATTAATAATAAAAATTAAAAAAAAGAAACGAATTAAATCGAATAGTGATCTCGTTGAGTTTTATAAAAGACAATTTTGTTTCGTAGTTAAAAAACAATTTGCCCTAAATAACCGCACGCACTCAAAAAAACACTCAACAATTTTTTTTGATAAAAATCTATAAAATTAAAAAAGAAAATATAATAATCTCTCACAAAAAAAAAATCCGTTGAATGCGAGTTACCTTTGAATTAAAAATTGTAAATCATAGAAAGAATTGTCCTGTTTATCTGTCTGTGTACACACTGTATGCCTGCCCGTATGTATCTGTTACAACAGCTCTAGACCGAGACTCCCCTCTCAAGAAGAAATGAACAGCAGCGGAGTATATGAACTAAGGAATACCTAGTAGGTATTAAGACCTACCTAACACACTCTCTCTCGTTCTTTCCACACATACACACACAAAATTCTGTCCACTTAGGGGGGGACCAAGCCTTCCCTCCTTTCAGAACTACTAGAAAAGTTATTCTCAACTAAATTTCCTTCTACAAATAAGAATGAGCGAGAGAAGGACGCGACAGACAGACAGTCCTTTCAAGACAGATTATTGCAAACAGGCCTAATTCCCCACCCACTCAGACTCGCTTTTGAAATAAATATTCAGTGTACAGGCAGCGCACTCTGTTTATATTCTAGTTGAACTTACCACCTCCACGAATTTTCGTATTATAATTTTTTTTTATCACTTTTTTATTTTAATTTTTCAACAGAGAAGAAAATAAAATAAATAAAAATTACTGTAATTTAGAATAATTTATTATTATTATTATTATTATTATTATTATTATTATTATTATTTGTAAGTCTAAGTGCCAATTAGCATTATAACGTCTCCCCCTTCTTCAGAATAACCCAAAAATTAATTATAGATGAAAAAAATGTTATATGAAAGAGATAGGCTTTTATGTTTCTGCCAAGTTTAGTGACATTTTTCGAGAAAATAGCAAAAATAACCTGAGAGAAAGAAAAAGATTCAGTAAAGTCAAACTTTCGGCTGATGGATTTAACAAGTAAAACCTTCCTGTCAGATACGATATTGATATAAATGAAACAATCAGATTCCTGATGAATTATATCACGTTTTTAAGATCATTTTAATTGTTTTTTTCTCCAATATTTTTAAACGATTGCGATTATTTCTCTAACAACAGTAAGAAAAAGTCAAAACATTTACGCACGTTCTCTCATTATAACTTTCACAGTTTTCATTGACAAATTTTCTTGTAATTCGGAAATTCCCTTCCAATCCCTTAATTTCACTAATTAGTTCCTTTAATTTCTCACCAGATGGAAGAACTGCAGTCACACTTGCAATGGAAGGGAAACTTCTCAGCGCCTCTAGAAAACCCTTAAGGTAATTTGTTAGCGGAAAAGTATTACAAGTAAAATCAGTAGATTTATATGTGCTAGTATATGTACCAAGATGTGGGAAAATCACTCGAGAAAGTTGTGAAAAACTAGAAACCCATTGGAAAGTTCAAGAGGTTGTTACAAAAGATTTTGTGCAGAAAAACAGTTTTATTTAAAAGTAAATATAAAAATGCTTACAAATTAATTCATCAAAATATAAACCTTCATTTTCTATCACTTTCACCTACCCATCTTTCTACAATTATTTCCATTTGGTGACGGTACCATTCACTGCTCACTGTTCCATAATTTTCACACTGTGAGAAAATGAGCTATATACCGGAAAATACCATAATCAGATAACCTAACATCGGGACTATAGACAAGGTAATGCAAAACGCTTATTCCTTCCAACGCTGCTAATTTTCTGAATCAAACGCGAACGATGGGCTTTAGCGTTATCATATTGGAGAATAGCTTTATTTCGGTTAATTAAAGACGGGTATCTTGCTTTTAAGACTTTATAATCTCTACCAATCTGTTCAGTATGAACAGAATCAACAACTCTGTCATCTGGGACAAGTTCTACATGCAAAATTTACATGTCCTATTTTCCACGAACCTAACTGCACAGATATTCCACGGACCCAGCGCTTTTATTTGTGACATTTTTCTAAAAAATATTGTTTTTAGGAATCTGAGACGTTAAAATTCAAATTTGTTTGTTCAGTATTATTAGCGCTCTCTACAATGTAATCATTCTCTACAAAGACTATGCCAGGAGCTGGAGGCAGACACAATTTTGGGCCTGCCTTCCGAAATACTGATTTCTAAATATAATTTTTATTGGCCTTTCTAAGTTCTGATCCTGAGCAGAGAGGCTTGGGAACATCGACCACCAATTTTAGGAGACTCTACGTGGTTCACGGACGGCTCCAGGATGGAAGAAAGATAGAGAGCTGGGGTGTACAGGGCGACTTCGAGGTATGACATCTCGGTAAGCGTAGCCAAGCTAGCCGCAGCCTTTCAGACAGTACTAGTTTCAATAATTACCTGTGCTATTGAGATAAAAATACGAAGAGTACGAAACTCCAGACAAACAGTTATTCAGATAATCAGGCGGCTTTGCGAGCAAGTAGCTCGTATCAGGTCAGCTCGAGTCTGATATGGGATTACTTGGGCATACTCATGGAAATGAGTTGCCAAAATAAGGTCTTTCTAGCTTGAGTACCCGGGCATTCAGATAATAAGAGCAATGATCGCCTTGCCAAAGAGGGATTAACTCTCATTGAATCTGAACCTTTCTATGGCATTGGAAAGTGCTTCAGGAGTACACCCATCAGAGCATGGATGCACAACCGATCACAAGAATGGTGAGTTAAAACACCAGGCCAAAGGCGGCGAAAACGTTTATTAATAACTACTGCGAAATTACACCAGGGTCGTGCGGCTGATGGATGTGTGCGAGCCTCCTTATTGGTCCTTAATAAGCACATGCATCGTCATGGGCCATACAACAACGGACGATGCGTAGGTTTTGTAAGGAAGAAGGAAGGAAGAAGAAGAAATATTACGTACTGTATCAGTCTGAAGTGGATTGTATGGCAGAAATTTCTCCTCTTCGGAGAGAAGAAACTGACGCTTGCAAGCTTCACCCAAGAGTCTTTCTCCGGACTCTAAAGTTTAATTAAACGGACAGGCTAGAGAGGGAACTCTAACTGATGGGTGCCACAATAGGCTGATAGGGGCCGCGGTGATTTTGGCTTGATATCCAACCGCCACAGAATCTAATCTAATCATTCTCTACCTGCCTCGTTGATAGGTTGGCGATTGCCCCAAAAATTTGACATTTTATGATATAACTGCTTTAAGAGGAGAAAGAGAAAGTTGTGTGACTGTTTCACATCAATTTTTTCCCCCCTCTTACAGTCGTAATTTTGATTTTGTGGTGTGGATAGTCCGGTTCGCTGAACAATCTTGAAACGGATCATTAACTGGCAAATCTAAATAGGATATTATAACTATACGGACAGAATGGCCTTAATTATTCTTAATGTCATTTTTTTGCATTACAATAATTGTAGAAGTGTAATATAACCATGAAAATAACATTTCCAACTCGGGCCGTCTGTACTTTTCCTTATAGACAGATTGGAAACAGTCTTAAGAGTGAGAGTGAGACATGGTGGAATGTTCAGATAAAAAGGAAATAGGAGATAATCCATGGTGATTATTAAGATTATCATTGCAATATATGTGATTTCCTAAGAAGAGATAAGGCTGAGTTGTATTGTATATTATTATATCTAGGAATAGTGTATCCTGGTGTTAGGACTAGTCAGAATGTTGCTCACGATACTGAAGGCCCGTCCTATTACGAAATGATGATCTCCCCCATAATCCTGCAGCCAATATCCATCTCATTTATTTAGACATTTCTTCCTTCTATAACTTTACATACCTCTATTTGTACACATATACCTGATATATTAAATAGTAATTTACATTTTTTTAAATAATTTATTCTCTTTAAAATATATCGACTTGAACCAACTGTACCGCACTCTAACGCGCAACAGAATGATAAAACGTTATGAAATGAATTCACAAACAATTGCCTTATCTGCGGATGCACATCCGCTCCGACATTTACAGTGACAAACATTTTACTGGTTCTTTTCCTTGTCCCACTACCCACGCAACCTTGAGCCACGCCCCTTTTGATAACAGACTTAGAATTATTTTCCTTGTTTGAACAATGTGGTGAATCGCGACCGGGTATAAAAGGCTGTACTAGTTTATACAACCCGGTCGCGATTGGAGTGACATGTGAAGCTCCTTCGGAGTTAAGGGCCTGCGGCCCGCTTTTTCGAACTTTACCCCCCTTTATAATATTTAATTTATTCTTCGACGGCGTCAATACCCAAATTACGAAGAGCAAGAATACTATCTGTACACAAATTATGTACAATTCCATCATTGTGTGAAATGTTTTCCAACACAACGCCGTCTAATGTAGTTATAAGTCTAAATCTAACGTTATAGCTGCTATAATGCCGCAGACAATCCTCTCTAATTAAAAACAATTCCAAATCTTTAATTTTTGAAATATTCCTTCTGCTAGTATTTAGAAATTTACCATTACAAAAATTTAATACTCTAATAGCAAAACATATTTGATATATTGGATATTTATTTAACAATGCAAATGTAGCAATCTTAATTCTATTTTCATAAAAATTGAAGTTCGCTCCCAATAGCAAGCACTTCCAAGTTAAAGGCCACTCATTGAAATCTGCGTAGTCAGTCAATGACTTGTAAGCGATTCTGGCCAACCTCCTGTGCAGAATGCCATTAGGTATAAACTCAATAAATAAATCCATCTACAAATAATAATATTTATTAATCAATACATTACAATACATTTTGATATTTAAGACCACAAAACTTATATTTATATGAAGTTATACATTCATAAGTGAATAACATAAAATTTAATCTAAACCGATCAGCATCCGAAAAAGCTTCAAAATTATTATACGGACGACCCCAAAATGTACTGGGTGTCCTAAATGCTTTCATTGAACGCATCCATGAAAGAAATGATTCTGCTCCAAATACACTATTACTAGCTATATATTGCTGACAAAACGGTTTATAAGTATGATACATAACAGTAGATGGCTTAACAATTTTACGTGGCATATTAGTGGTAGCACGATTATCTCCCCACGTTGTGTAATCCATTTTTACATCATTCCAAGTAACATTGTTCAAACGTATATATTCCATTGCAGCGGAATTAAGTGTCTGCTCTATAATACCGATATCAGCGATATTCTCAACTTCCGGAAAAATTAAAGACGAACTCTCATCACGATACTTCTGTACATAATAATTAGCTAAGGAATAACGTACTTCATCTCCTATATTTTTGTCACTGTATATAGTAATATCCTTTACAACAAAATTACAAATCTTAAAACTTATAGATTCCAACTTTACTTTGGAATACGCATCAATCAGAGCAAGCAATTGTTTGTTATTGTAGTGATATGACGGATCACTTTTATCACTTTTCGGTCTAATGAACTGATTTGTTAACAATTGAAATTCTTCAATATTAGCATTATATCCACCACCGCCAAGTATAGAACCAGGATTACTAAAAGTATGCGTATAGTAACAGACATTCGGATATGAAAACGTTCCCACGAGCGGACGACACTTACGTCTACGTCTAAAGTATCTACGACGCCTTCTCCTCATCAGTACCATCTTCTGTATCTGAACCGATAAACACCGAAACGGCCTCTTCTATACGGGAACCGGCTAAAACCTGTAAACGCGAAGAGGCATTAATTACAGTAACACGATTCAAGAAAGCTTCCTCATGAGGGGGCATATAATTTGAAACAAATATTATGGGAATCTTGCAAACATACAAGCGATCGTCTAAATATTTACGGCGAATATGAACTGTATCCCCCGCTAGCAATAATTTCAAAAAATCTACACTGTAATCTTCACTATTGAATTCCTCGAAAATTATTAATTTATGATCGTACGTAATATCAAATAAAGGATATGTCCTACCTGCAAAGTAAACTCTATTACCCAAACCATAACTTAACAAATTTACAGTATACGTTTTACCAACACCAGACCCACCATAAAGATACAAGTGCCGCTTTTTATAATAATAACTGGTAGAAACGAAATTTCTATACCACTCAAATACATCTAAAAACCAACGGTTTTCATATAAAATAATGGGACAAATATAAGAATAACTTTTAGCAAATTTAATAACTAACTGTGCATGCAAATTTTGCAGGAAGCGATAGCAATTATAATGTTTTTTCACAAATGGATGATTGAAATCAAACTTTGGCATTCTACTTAAATAGTAGTAGCATTGATAATTGAAACTCAAATCCGATACTTTAACGTTATAGTACGGCTCAATATCTTCCTTAGTAATATATGAAAGAACCTTTTTCCTATTCCTAACACCCACAACATCAATGCAGTCCAAATTAAATACATCACTAATAAAATCTCTTACCTCAGAATACTTGTAGGAATCCTGAAATTCAAAATAGCAATGAATATGATATTCTGCACTTGAACCAACTGTACCGCACTCTAACGCGCAACAGAATGATAAAACGTTATGAAATGAATTCACAAACAATTGCCTTATCTGCGGATGCACATCCGCTCCGACATTTACAGTGACAAACATTTTACTGGTTCTTTTCCTTGTCCCACTACCCACGCAACCTTGAGCCACGCCCCTTTTGATAACAGACTTAGAATTATTTTCCTTGTTTGAACAATGTGGTGAATCGCGACCGGGTATAAAAGGCTGTACTAGTTTATACAACCCGGTCGCGATTGGAGTGACATGTGAAGCTCCTTCGGGCAAAACATATCAAATATGTTTTGCTATTGGAGTATTAAATTTTTGTAATGGTAAATTTCTAAATACTAGCAGAAGGAATATTTCAAAAATTAAAGATTTGGAATTGTTTTTAATTAGAGAGGATTGTCTGCGGCATTATAGCAGCTATAACGTTAGATTTAGACTTATAACTACATTAGACGGCGTTGTGTTGGAAAACATTTCACACAATGATGGAATTGTACATAATTTGTGTACAGATAGTATTCTTGCTCTTCGTAATTTGGGTATTGACGCCGTCGAAGAATAAATTAAATATTATAAAGGGGGGTAAAGTTCGAAAAAGCGGGCCGCAGGCCCTTAACTCCGAAGGAGCTTCACATGTCACTCCAATCGCGACCGGGTTGTATAAACTAGTACAGCCTTTTATACCCGGTCGCGATTCACCACATTGTTCAAACAAGGAAAATAATTCTAAGTATGTTATCAGAAGGGGCGTGGCTCAAGGTTGCGTGGGTAGTGGTACAAGGAAAAGAACTAGTAAAATGTTTGTCACTGTAAATGTCGGAGCGGATGTGCATCCGCAGATAAGGCAATTGTTTGTTAACTCTTTTCACAATGTTTTATCATTCTGTTGCGCGCTAGAGTGTGGTACAGTTGGTTCAAGTGCAGAATATCATATACATTGCTATTTTGAATTCCAGGATTCCTTCAAGTATTCTGAGGTAAGAGATTTTATTAAAGATGTATTTGATTTGGATTGCATTGATGTAGTTGGTGTTAGGAATAGGAAAAAAGTTCTTTCATATATTACTAAAGAAGATATTGAGCCGTACTATAACGTTAAAATATCGGACTTGAGTTTTAATTACCAGTGTTATTACTATTTAAGTAGGATGTCAAAGTTTGATTTCAATCATCCATTTGTGAAAAAACATTATAATTGCTATCGCTTTCTTCAGAACTTGCATGCACAGTTAGTTGTTAAATTTGTTAAAAGTTATTCTTATATTTGTCCAATTATTTTATATGAAAACCGTTGGTTTTTAGATGTATTTGAGTGGTATAGAAATTTTGTTTCTACCAGTTATTACTATAAAAAGCGGCATTTGTATCTTTACGGTGGGTCTGGTGTTGGTAAAACGTATACTGTGAATTTGTTAAGTTACGGTTTGGGAAATAGAGTTTACCGTGTTTCTCCGTTGTGTTCCGTGTTTATTCGGTACAGATACCGACGATGGTAGCTGATGAGGGAAGGCGTAGATACTTTAGACGTAGGCGTAAGTGTCGCCGCTGTGGAACATTTTCATATCCGATGTCTGGTACTATACGCCACTTTTAGTAATCCTGTTTCTATACTAGGGTTCGGTGGTGGATATAATGCTAATATTGAAGAATTTCAATTGTTAACAAATCAGTTCATTAGACCGAAAAGTGATAAAAGTGATCCGTCATATCACTACAATAACAAACAATTGCTTGCTCTGATTGATGCGTATTCCAAAGTTCTATTCTATTTTCATAAAAATTGAAGTTCGCTCCCAATAGCAAGCACTTCCAAGTTAAAGGCCACTCATTGAAATCTGCGTAGTCAGTCAATGACTTGTAAGCGATTCTGGCCAACCTCCTGTGCAGAATGCCATTAGGTATAAACTCAATAAATAAATCCATCTACAAATAATAATATTTATTAATCAATACATTACAATACATTTTGATATTTAAGACCACAAAACTTATATTTATATGAAGTTACACATTCATAAGTGAATAACATAAAATTTAATCTAAACCGATCAGCATCCGAAAAAGCTTCAAAATTATTATACGGACGACCCCAAAATGTACTGGGTGTCCTAAATGCTTTCATTGAACGCATCTATGAAAGAAATGATTCTGCTCCAAATACACTATTACTAGCTATATATTGCTGACAAAACGGTTTATAAGTATGATACATAACCGACTGGATATATGTCGGAGCGGATGTGCATCCGCAGATAAGGCAATTGTTTGTGAATTCATTTCATAACGTTTTATCATTCTGTTGCGCGTTAGAGTGCGGTACAGTTGGTTCAAGTGCAGAATATCATATTCATTGCTATTTTGAATTTCAGGATTCCTACAAGTATTCTGAGGTTCTATTCCTATTTGATGATACTATTCCTACAGGATTCCAATGTTTTCCAACACAACGCCGTCTAATGTAGTTATAAGTCTAAATCTAACGTTATAGCTGCTATAATGCCGCAGACAATCCTCTCTAATTAAAAACAATTCCAAATCTTTAATTTTTGAAATATTCCTTCTGCTAGTATTTAGAAATTTACCATTACAAAAATTTAATACTCTAATAGCAAAACATATTTGATATATTGGATATTTATTTAACAATGCAAATGTAGCAATCTTAATTCTATTTTCATAAAAATTGAAGTTCGCTCCCAATAGCAAGCACTTCCAAGTTAGAGGCCACTCATTGAAATCTGCGTAGTCAGTCAATGACTTGTAAGCAATTCTGGCCAATCTCCTGTGCAGAATGCCATTAGGTATAAACTCAATAAACAAATCCATCTACAAATAATAATATTTATTAATCAATACATTACAATACATTTTGATATTTAAGACCACAAAACTTATAGTTATAAGAAGTTATACATTCATAAGTAAATAATACAAAATTTAATCTAAACCCATCAGCATCCGAAAAAGCTTCAAAATTATTATAAGGACGACCCCAAAATGTGCTAGGTGTCCTGAATGCTTTCATTGTACGCATCCATGAAAGAAACGATTCTGCTCCAAATACACTATTACTAGCAACATATTGTTGACAAAACGGTTTATAAGTATGATACATAACAGTTGATGGCTTTACAATTTTACGTGGCATATTAGTGGTTGCACGATTATCTCCCCACGTTGTGTAATCCATTTTTACATCATTCCAAGTAACATTGTTCAAACGTATATATTCCATTGCAGCAGAATTAAGAGTCTGCTCAATAATACCTATATCAGCGATATTCTCAACTTCCGGAAAAATTAAAGACGAACTCTCATCACGATACTTCTGTACATAATAATTAGCTAAGGAATAACGTACTTCATCTCCTATATTTTTGTCACTGTATATAGTAATATCCTTTACAACAAAATTACAAATCTTAAAACTTATAGATTCCAACTTTACTTTGGAATACGCATCAATCAGAGCAAGCAATTGTTTGTTATTGTAGTGATATGACGGATCACTTTTATCACTTTTCGGTCTAATGAACTGATTTGTTAACAATTGAAATTCTTCAATATTAGCATTATATCCACCACCGCCAAGTATAGAACCAGGATTACTAAAAGTATGCGTATAGTAACAGACATTCGGATATGAAAATGTTCCCACAAGCGGACGACACTTACGCCTACGTCTAAAGTATCTACGCCTTCTCCTCATCAGTACCATCGTCGGTATCTGTACCGATAAACACGGAAACGGCCTCTTCGATACGGCAACCGGCTAAAACCTGTAAACGCGAAGAGGCATTAATAACAGTAACACGATTCAAGAAAGCTTCCTCATGAGGCGGCATATAATTAGAAACAAATATTATAGGAATTTTGCAAACAAACAAGCGATCATCTAAATATTTCCGGCGAATGTGAACCGTATCCCCAGCTAGCAATAATTTCAAAAAATCTACACTGTAATCTTCACTATTGAATTCCTCGAAAATTATTAATTTATGATCGTACGTAATATCAAATAAAGGATATGTCCTACCTGCAAAGTAAACTCTATTACCCAAACCATAACTTAACAAATTTACAGTATACGTTTTACCAACACCAGACCCACCATAAAGATACAAGTGCCGCTTTTTATAATAATAACTGGTAGAAACGAAATTTCTATACCACTCAAATACATCTAAAAACCAACGGTTTTCATATAAAATAATGGGACAAATATAAGAATAACTTTTAGCAAATTTAATAACTAACTGTGCATGCAAATTTTGCAGGAAGCGATAGCAATTATAATGTTTTTTCACAAATGGATGATTGAAATCAAACTTTGGCATTCTACTTAAATAGTAGTAGCATTGATAATTGAAACTCAAATCCGATACTTTAACGTTATAGTACGGCTCAATATCTTCCTTAGTAATATATGAAAGAACCTTTTTCCTATTCCTAACACCCACAACATCAATGCAGTCCAAATTAAATACATCACTAATAAAATCTCTTACCTCAGAATACTTGTAGGAATCCTGAAATTCAAAATAGCAATGAATATGATATTCTGCACTTGAACCAACTGTACCGCACTCTAACGCGCAACAGAATGATAAAACGTTATGAAATGAATTCACAAACAATTGCCTTATCTGCGGATGCACATCCGCTCCGACATTTACAGTGACAAACATTTTACTGGTTCTTTTCCTTGTCCCACTACCCACGCAACCTTGAGCCACGCCCCTTTTGATAACAGACTTAGAATTATTTTCCTTGTTTGAACAATGTGGTGAATCGCGACCGGGTATAAAAGGCTGTACTAGTTTATACAACCCGGTCGCGATTGGAGTGCCATGTGAAGCTCCTTCGGATTTAAGGGCCTGCGGCCCGCTTTTTTGAACTTTACCCCCCTTTGTAATATTTAATTTATTCTTCGACGGCGTCAATACCCAAATTACGTATAGCCAGAATACTATCTGTGCACAAATTGTGAATAATTCCATCATTGTGTGCAATGTTCTCTAAAACAACGCCGTCTAAAGTAGTAATAAGTTTAAATCTAACGTTATAACTGCTGTAATGCCGCAAGCAATTTTCTCTAATTAGATACAATTCCAAATCCTTAATTTTTAAAATATTTCTTCTACTGGTATTTAAAAATTGACCATTACAAAAGTTTAAAACTCTAATAGCAAAACAAATTTGATATATTGGATATTTATTTAACAATGCAAATGTAGCAATCTTAATTCTATTCTCATAAAAATTGAAGTTCGCTCCCAATAGCAAGCATTTCCAAGTTAAAGGCCACTCATTGAAATCTGCGTAGTCAGTCAATGACTTGTAAGCAATTCTGGCCAATCTCCTGTGCAGAATGCCATTAGGTATAAACTCAATAAATAAATCCATCTACAAATAATAATATTTATTAATCAATACATTATAATACATTTTGATATTTAAGACCACAAAACTTATATTTATATGAAGTAATACATTCATAAGTGAATAACATAAAATTTAATCTAAACCGATCAGCATCCGAAAAAGCTTCAAAATTATTATACGGACGACCCCAAAATGTACTGGGTGTCCTAAATGCTTTCATTGAACGCATCCATGAAAGAAATGATTCTGCTCCAAATACACTATTACTAGCTATATATTGCTGACAAAACGGTTTATAAGTATGATACATAAC
>JAAEAF010014175.1:0-53505 GCA_011037195.1 Triatoma infestans
CTGCAGTGTGGCGGGCCCGACATGTAAATGACTACGATGGAGGTAATCCACCAGTAGATTGTTGAAATGTGAGCGGCGTGGTAATAACAGCGGATGTTTCTGATGTTCCTTTAAAGAAGAATGTCGAATTCGGCCGCCCACCCTAACAAGCCCGTCTTGGGCGATAAAGGTGTTTAGAGAACGACATATTGCCACCGAAGGTGATGCCGATGAAGGAAGTGATTCTGCAAAGGCCACAGGATAATAATGCCGTTGCAGCAGATAGATACACATATTACTAACTACATACTAATTTTTGATTAGCTGGTCGGGATTCACCAGCAGTAATAGGGCCTACCGTTTTGGTTTTCGATTTGCAAGTTTGTAGAAAGCATAACAGAAAGGCCATGCTACGTACTAGAGTGACATAAGAGGAAAATTGTTCCATCCAAGAAACAATTTCTGGAAAAGTAGCTGTAGCTGCTAATACGGTTTTAGATAATTTAACTTCAGGTAATGTTGTAGAAGGGATATTATTATAAGGTGTTGCGGGCCACGAAGCCTCGCTCTGGTAAAGCCAAGGAGGGCCATTCCACCACAACGATGAATGGACTAACGCTGATGGGCTAAACCTCTTGAACCCAAGTCAGCTGGGTTATCAGAAGTTGAAACATGCTGCCAACGGGCAACAGGAATCGTGTCTGTAATTTCGACAACTCTATGAGCGACGAATATTTTAAGATTTTGTGGAGGCATATTGAGCCAATTTAATACGATGGTAGAGTCGGTAAAGAAGATATCCTCACTTGGAGAAGACATATGTTTTCTGAAACTACTGAGGGGAATATAAACGCGCTAAGAGTAATGCGCCTAATAACTCCAACCTAGGGATGGTAAGTGGCTTAACCGGTGCAACCTTAGTTTTCGCCTTAATCAGAAAGGACTGAAAACCTGAGGAATGTTTAGTAAGGAGATAAATAGATGCGCAATAACCTCGTTCTGATGCATTGCAAAACCCTACTAATTTACAAGTTATGTCCTTAGCTACAGGTACAAAACGTGGGATTTTTATGTGGGTGATGTGGGGCAGGTCGTTAATAAGTGCCAGCCACGTTTGCTCTAGGTTTTCTGGAATTTGGGTGTCCCAATCAATTCCTGCTTGCCAAATATCCTGCAACAATAGTTTAGCTGCAAAAACTATTGGAGCGAGATAACCCAATGGGTCAAAAATAAGAGCTATAGTTGACAAAATGGATCGTTTGGTCATGGCAGAGGAAATAATATCCTGCAGTTTATATGAATAAACATCCTCTTGGGGATCCCATTGCATGCCTAGAACTTTCACTACATGATCCTCACTTGAAGTGAGAGAGATGGGTGGGCTGGAAGACGGATTTTCATGAGCAATCACTTCTGAAGAATTACTAGCCCATTTACTTAAAAGAAAACCACCAGGAGACAGGAGATTAATTAGTTGATTACGTAGATGAACTGCTTCGGAAACAGAAGCTGCTCCAGTCACAATGTCATCCACATAGATATCGCCGAGTAATACTTCTAGAGCTTGGGGATAGGCATCACCTTCATCTATAACAAGTTGCTTGATTACACGCATTGCTAAATATGGGGAACATGCTAACCCATAGGTGAGAGTGTTAAGAGCGAATTCCTCAACAGGGTCAGAGGGATCAGCACGCCACAGTATATGTTGGTATTTGCGATCAGCTGGTGCAACTAATATCTGCCAATACATCTTAACTATATCGGCAGTGAAGACAATTCGATGGCGACGGAAATTAAGCAAAATAGAGGAGATATCAGCCTGAAGTTTAGGGCCTACCAATAAATGATCATTAAGCGAACCGTTCGAGGTTTTGGCAGAACCATCGAACACTACTCGTAGCTTAATATCTGCCGCAACTCGTTTCACTACCGCATGGTGAGGGATGATATAATGAGCAGAGCTAAGTGCTCGACTCATATGATTCATTTCAAAGTAAGTTTGCATGAAGGTCTGGTAGTGTAGGTGTAATTGTGGATCCTTACTCCACCGATTTTCTAAATGAAACAAACGTTTCAGGGCTAAAGATCTACTATCATATCCTGGGTTGAATTCCTCTTTAAAGGGAAGAGAAACCATATATCGGCCAGATTCAGTTCGCTGATATGTGTGCTGGAAATGGTTTTCACACTTCTGGTCATCAGCTGATGTGGGAATCGATTTATGAATTTCTTCAGTTTCCCAAAACTTCTTCATTATGTCTGCAATATTTGGCTCGCCAGATATAAATAAAGAGGTATGATTGGGTGGTGAACATGCACTGACAAACTGTCCAATCAATACCTTCCCGAAGATGGTATCCACAACTTGTGGCTGAGAGGGTTTGATAAGAGATGGCAGACCAGACACTACTTGAGCGAACACATCAGCACCCAACAATAAATCTATGGGACCCGGTTTCCAAAATTCTGGGTCAGCGAGAGTTAAACCAATATAGTGTTGGCGAACCTCAATGGGAACAGTCACTTGGGGAAGATGAGAGGTAATTGTGGGAACCACCACACCGTCCTTTTGAAGTTCTACATTATTACTATCAACGGGGATTAAAGAGCAAGAGACTTTCCCTTTAACTTCTTTTAAGCTCGTTTGTCCAATACCGGAGATGCCTTTTTTAAAGCTTACAGGTGTCAAGTGCAAGCGTTCAATGCATGGTTGAGATATAAAGGAGTACTGACTGCCACAGTCAATCACTAGGCGAACTGGTTGGTAATGACCAAGGTGATCCCTAATGCGAGCTAGAGCCGTGCCTAACAGCACTTCAGTATTTTCATTAGTGATGGAGGTCAAGGCCGAGCGATCTTCAGTACCAGGGGGGGCAGGTGTATTTGAAATAGTAACTGCTTGTTGGGTAGGTTTAGCAGGAGTAGAAAAATGCAATGTGGTATGGTGACGACGACTACATTCTCGGCAAACATTTCTTGAGGTACATTGGTTGGTACGATGACCAGGATGCAAACAGTTTCTGCAACCAGACCACTCGCTTAATAACTGGTATCTCGCCGCAGGGGATTTCGATTGGTAAGTGGGGCATTCCCTCAATATATGAGGCTTAGTGCAAACAAAACATGACAAACGTTTAGATTTGGTAGCATCAGAAGGAGATTTTACTTCAACTCCCTTATTACTAGATGTTGAAGCAGAGGACGTTTGAACAAACAAGGAAGTGCCGGATTTCCTTGAAGTCAGGCTGGCCCCCCTTGGTTGAAATTTGTTTGGCGTGTTCAGGCAAGTGGAAGCTTTCGGTGGCGTTGATTCATCTGAGGGAGGATTAGCCAAAGCTAACGAATTGCAGCGACTTTGTACGAAAGACATAAGTCTAATAGCAGTTGGGAATTCAACGTTCTCCTCCATCATACAAATCTCAAAAGACTCTCTGGTAACCGAGTCCAAACATCTTACAGCTAATTCGAACAAAATATATTCACTTAAATCGTTTATCTTCAATTGGTAAAGGGATGTGATATTCTCTCCTACTACTGAGAGAAACTCTTGCAAGGAAGAAAAAGATGACTTCCCTTGAAGTGGCTTAAAATTTATAATTTGATTTAAATAGGAATGCGCTAAGCGCCTCCGATTGTTAAATTGCGTATTCAGAGCTGTCCAGGCCTGTTCATAATTCTCTGCGGTTAAGGGGACAGATTTGAGAGCAGAGAGAGCGCGCCCACTCAAAGAGCCTAATAAGAAGTGATATTTCTCCATGGGAGTGAGTGAGGCGTCACTATGCACCAAAGAAGTAAATATGTCTCTAAACATGGGCCATTGTTTCAATCGACCATCAAATTGGGGTAACTTTATCTCAGGCAAGTTTCGTTGTGAAACTCGAGAAGTACAGGCACCAGTAATATCACTATTGGATATAGATTTAGACATTGGTTTAGTAAATAAAACATATACCTCACAGCATTCCCGATAGTATCTTACAATAGCCTGCTGTATTGTGGTGTCCTTGTCAGAAGGAAAAATGCTTTCCGAACCCTTCAGTAAATATAACTCCATTAATCGGTCCCAAATTGTCTTAAAGTTCTCATAGACCGTGTCCAAAGATCTAAATGCTCCTAAGAACCTGTTTTCAGCACGGCTATCCTGACCCGCAACTGCTGCTCTGGCCTCATCTACAACTGATTTAATTTCTTTTACTATTGCGGTTAATTTTTTACGCCCTAAGGTGATTTTTTGGTCAATGGTAAGGGTAGGAATATCGCTAATAGGAGCGGAATCGGGTGGGTTGGTAGTTGCCATGATAAAGGTATAATTTATAGAAAATTATGATAAAATATCAATTCAAGAATTATTCAGAATTTTGTAAGTGATGTATCTGCAAATTAATAAAGTAGAAATTAGTTGGCAACATAAAATAAATTAGGTTAGTGGGCGAAGTCAGAAATACAAGTGTTATATGTACATATAATAGATAAATATTGGCTGATAGATGCCAAAATGATAACCATAAATAATCTGATACCTGAGAAATGATCCACCTATATTAAATGAGATGTACTCAACTTATATTGTTTATAAATTAACTCATAATAAGTTCCTATAATCATCAACAGAATGAACGAACATTTAAAACATGAATAGCTAGAAAACCTGCAACAGCACACACAAACAAACTTAGAAATCAATCTATATACATACAAAGTAACGCTCAATTTTGAAATGTTCATAAATTACTGAAACTCATTCTTTAAAAAACGGAAAGAAAATAATTAAACATAAGCAAAGCTGAAAAGATTGGTTAAACAAAATTTACAAAGAGATTTACAAAAAAAAAACTATTTTACAAATAAACCAAGTCCGATATTTAGTTCTGATTGCTTGTAAACATCTATCAAATGAAGTTGGTATTAATAAAGTGAAAACCAGTCTATATTCTTATAATAACTTTTTTTTTTTTTTAAATACTGGTTGAAAAGTAAGAATTCAAATAAATGTTAAAATAAAATTGTTTACAGATGAATTTATAAAGAAAATATTCAACAAATTATGTAACCTACGCACCAGAATAAAATTTAATTAATCGCAATCGGAATGACCTGTGCTAATTTATTGAAATACACTTTTGAATAATATTGAAAATAATCTATTAATATTTACGCAAAATGCTGAAGTTAATTTTCTCTTTTATTAAAACATAAATTAATTTAAATTGATGGAATCGATGAGTTGACCACTAGAGCCATAGTTGATTTGTTGAAAGTTTGTAGATCAGTCTGTATGACTCATTACGCAGCACCCAATGAGAATCCACTAAACGTAATAAATGGTAATAAAGAATACCTGAATTTTCCTTCAAAATATGATTTTAACAGTCCAGTATGATGATCACTATTCTTGAAAATATTTTAAAATATTCCAGTTAGATTGATGAAAACTTCAGAATAGTATTTCAATGTTCCCCCACTCTGAGAACGAACTCTTCATAAATGTATTATAAGGATGCAGATTGATGGCCAAAATCTTTAATGGTGTTTTAAATTATTTAGAACAGAGCACCAATTTTAAAATATCCAGAACGGAGGACCAAAATGTTCGGGATAAAGACGGTTTGGAGTTCCACGTAGTAGTCTCCCGATGGGTAGCTCAGAGAAAAGATTGGTGCTATGATAAAACAAATATATTTCCACTATAACTTCACTTTAACAAATGACAAATTGATGATGATGATGATGGTACGTTTAATTTGTTAAGTTTTACAAATGATATAACATACATAGAGTTGATGGCGGGGGAGATCGTACTCGTACGAAAACTACAGTGATACTAACTAACTTACATGACAACAGTACAGGGTAGCACAGGTCAAAGTTTGTTCGAAATTCTGATACAAAATGCTGGTGTGAACGAGTGTGTGTGTGTCTGTATGTACATATGTGCGTGAGTGTTTGTTTGCTACACAGATTCTTCTTTTCAAGCTTTAATTTTACGGTGAATATTAAAATTTATAACTTACTGCTTTAATATTATTAAAAATATATCACTTGTACGTACCAGTCGTAATACTTTTTTTCCTTTTGATGAACAGTGATTATATGATACTTAATATTACTTTACAATTTAAATAATACTTTATTTTTGGATACATGAAAATATTAAAATTGCGTTAATTAGTGAGACCTGGTTCAAAGCCAATAAAACTGTAAAATTTAAGGGATATAAAGTAATTAGAAAAGAGCGAAATGATGGGAAATCAGGTGTAGCATTTTAATTAACAGAAATATTCCATTCAAAACAATATTATACGACATAAAAGATGTTTTCTCAGTAGAATTTCAAATTAATTAAATATCCATAGTACCTTATCAATAATCTCTCTACATAACCCTCCAACGCTTTTTGATTTTTGTGTCAGCGATCGGTTTTGGGCGTTCGACCATCATCAGGATGATTTGTCAAAACAGTGTGATAACAGCCTTGCACAGAGCAAATTCAGTTTATACATTCTGTATAAATTAAAGTATAAATTGAATAGAGGAAATATACTTATAGCCTTGCTCCGTGCAAGTCTGTGTTTTCACACTGTTTTGTCAAAACATCCTGATGATGGGAGAACGCCCGAACCCGGTCGATGACCACAAAAAGAAGCAGGCTATCACGGAAAATACCTCTGATGCTTTCCAGCTCTCCGGAATCAATCACAACAACTAATATAATTAGGTTTTACGTTATGTTTAAAATTGAATATATCCCTGATTAATTATTCTCAGTTCTCAATCACATATTATTGAATTCGGCGATGTACATTTATTTCTTAATTTTTTAAAAACTTTTTTATATTGTTTTGTAATTGTGAACATATATCGTATATAAGTGTGTCTGCTTTTCTGGGGCCCCCTAGAACTCGGGGGCCGGGAGCATCGCACCCCTCTCAGATGACCGGCCCTCCGTTAAGTTAACCACACTTAATTTTGAACTCAAACGGTACAACTCTTTTTTTCACAGTTCTTCCCTGGGTGCTCAGTGACAGATTTATTATCAATTTAACATATTTAATTCTAGGGGAGGGATGTAAGTTTTTACCTGGCTCCTGCTTACTTCATGATTTCTGTCTAGCCAAGGTACTAATAATGATAAGTAATGTAAGTATTTAAAAAAAAAATGATGAACTCCCACATATCCAAGTCAGGAGCCGCCACTGAATATAGATAAAGATAAAATTGATCACTGACCTAGTAAATGGAGTATTAGCTGCGCCCCAACTGGGATTGTCCAAATTGTTACAGAGCCCGTCATGACGTCTGTATTTGCCAGCGTGGCAGGTCACATCAGACAGGTACGACGGACATACTTCTCTGATTAGCGTTTTCGAAGTATCAATCAATGGTAGACCTTTGTCTATGTCATCTACACTCATTCCATAACTGAAACAAAAAATTGAATGCTTTATCAACACATAAAAATTCAACCGAAATATCGTATTTCTTGCAAGAAATTGTGAAATCCAGTAATTAATAAATGGAGGGATCGTCAAGAAATCGGCATGACTGGTGTCAGATACTCATTCTTGTGCAGACTCATTCTTGTCAGAAACTGCATGTTTTGCAGTTTGGCAATACAAATATAACTATTAAAGGTGCCCACAACAAAAGTTAAATTATTTGAGTCAATAAAATAAAATAGTTTACGAAATTATTAAATGAATGAAATCATACAGCGATTGTAAATTAGCCTCAAAAAATGTTTTAAAAACAATTTTTAACTGACTTTTTGAAATGTTATATTGAACTGTGCAGTGATAGTGTCCATTTGCCTGTAGCGCAACATTCTGGCGATAATGTACCTCCTCTTAGAGCTGCAAGAAGAAGTACTAAAAAGCAGTAGAATGTAAAAGAAGAAAAATAGTACGGCCAGTTTATGATGAGCGTATTTAGCAAATGTCATGATCGTACAGCCTTGACAACTTGGTGAGGCTGGTCGCCTCCAAATCTATATCATCTGCATACTCACTTTACTTTTTTAAATTATCACATTTATTTTCTCTACTTGCAGCCTGTAGAGAAAACAACACTTGAAAATATTCCTATAGATTTATCAAAAGTTGTCTACATATTAATTACAACAATAAATACAAATCTAGTTGCCAAGGAGTAAAGGTATCAAATATAGGCGTGGTCAACATGATAATTCTAAATTTCTGATTGGCCTAACATAAACCCACATTTCACACCTTCTGTTCTACAATGTGATTGGTTAATTATTTATAGCTAATTAAGAAATAACCAGCTTTCCCTTCGTAGGTATTTTATAAATTATCAAATTGTGCAATAAAATTTTTTTATAAAAAAATGCAAAAAATCAAGTTATTTCGAACATAATATTTACTGTTTTATAAAATTAATGTAAGCTATACAGAAAAAATTCAGAATTTTCATTCCATTGTTTAAAAAGAAAGCAAAAGAGAATTGGCAGAAATGCAAGATGCAGTGTAGATCCGCCATTTTGTATTTGGCCGTTTATACTAATGGAACAAAATAAAATTGATGTTAAACACCCACAAAATTTTGTTAAATGAATTCATAATATTCAGTTGAAAAACTTTGGTTAGACCTGGAGTTTTTAGCTATTCATTATGTCCTTAATTTATGAAGGTGGCGCAGTCTACAAATTATTGAAAGAGAGAAGATTATTAAAGACGTTATTTATTCTACGTTTGAACTAATTCAATCAAAATCTAGTTTCTTGCCATAACAACATAAAAAACGGAATCAAACTAATTTTAGTGCAATTAAACAAATAAATTATAATAAGAAGAAGCGTTGTATATTAGAGTTCGAAAATCTAGAGACTATGTAATTATGTAAACTGGAGTAAGAGAAAGTCATGTGAGTGTTTTACATCAGATTTTTTTTTTGAGGTGTATGTGTGTGTGTGTTTAAAAAAGGAGCATAAACTAAAACAAGAGCTACTTCAAGAAACTTCACCGTAAATCCGAACAGAAGTTCCTATTAACATAGGAGGTGTTAGTCCTATAATCTTCATTCTGTGTGTAAATATAAAATCACTCTTACTGGGATTAATTGAAAGACTCTTATCCTGAGTCCAATCATATACAGTCTGAGACAGTAGCCAGACATGGCCCCATCAATGAAATAACACCTTCATCGACTTATGCCTATACATAGAATCCCGATGATTTCATCCTGGTTAACAGTTCATTCATGGCAGCATACCATAGCTTTGGTGAGAGGCAACCACCTTGAGGACACCCTCTCCCCGCTCCCACAGTCACAGTGTGCATGCCTAGAGAAGCTTGTATAACTCTACTCCTTAAATAAATACCTATCCAGTTAATTAAAACTGGTTGTACGTATTCCTTTTTCCACGTAGGGAATCTTCAAGAGCATCGAATGATAGTATGTCGAATGACCCATCAACGTCAAAGAAACATTCTTATTCATATTCTTTTGTCTCTAGAGGGGCATTAGCCAAGAGCAGGTCTGCTGGTCCAATATGTGCCACAGATCATATGTCTTTCGAGTCTAAGAGTACCATCATTTCAATATGTTTTGATAGTATCTAGCAATCGGAATTAGAGTCTGAGTCTGTTTCTAATCCTGACATTAACAAAACAGACTGCGATTCACCAATTCACACATATATCATACAAACTCTAGCTCTACTTGTTTTGATAGTATCTAGCTTTACTGACTGCTTAAAGTCGTTATTACTTTCTCTTACAGCTGTAAGAGGAAGTATTGCTGTAATTTTTGTTTACTTTCTCTTGCTAGCTTAAGTACAAGCATTGCGAATAAAAAATAAATATACTATGTAACTTAAATAACTATGCAAATTGCAGTAAGAGAAAGTCGTGTGAGTGTTTCACTCCAGAATTTTTACTTAATAAAAAGTCTTTGCAAGATAAATAAGATTCAAGGCACCAGAAATTCTAAACAAAATGACTGTACAAACTACATTAATAATACAAATCTGTATAACTCACGTTTTGGCAAGTTGTGTAGATATATCGAGTAGTAGTTCGCCGACTGATGCGATTTGTCCCATCTTCCAATTATCCCCTTCCGGTATGCTTACCTCTGTAAAAATATCGCAGTAATTAAAACGTAATAAAGTGTTGTTTTAATGATTATTATGTATATACGTATAACTTGTTAAGAAATATTATAAAATCAGTTTTAAAGAATTAACTTTCGTTAATTGGTTAGTGAATAGTGAGAGAGATGAACTGCACAGATTTATGTCTGGAGAGAGCCTAAGAAAACTCAGGAGACTGTAGTATTCAGGTAGAATGTTGTAGTCCTGTAGTACTCGGTTGACCGTATTACTCAGGTAACTGTAATACTTATGTAGTACTCAGGTAATACTCAGTGATTGTATTACTCAAGTGACTGTAGATTTAAGTTTTGTAGTTTCAATTGACTTTAGCAAAGATGATTGAGTAGTGCTCAGCTGAGTGTAGTGACTGAACGGGAATAAAATTTATTTATTTATTTATTCACGTATACACGGGCAGCAGCCCTTAACAAAAATTTTACTGTTAACACATATAATGTAAACAACAATAAACAATTTGATTATAACAATAGATATAATATATAATATTTCTAATATTACATTTCAACTAATTGGACTAGAAACACATAAATACTGACTTGAAAAAATACTATTAACCAAATACATATTAACAAAAATATAAATAGCAAATAGATACATAATAAAAATAATATGTTATAGAGAAGTGTATAAACATTCGCATTTAAACTATGAGCGAAAACAGATAACTTAAATAGTACAATATTTACTCTTAAAAGAAAAAAATGGTTAATTGTAAGATTTCTAATTTTTAATAAGTTTTAGAATTGTCTTATATTCAGCAAGAGAGTGTCAAAGTCATCCGAAAATCTATTGAAATTTCGCATAATGCGGTTAATTGGACTATTGTAGAGGTACAAATTTTTTGCCAATGCTATTTAAAAAATATTGGATTTTCTGGAGTTAAAAGTTGAATTGATTTATCTAACTAAGGAGCTGTGGATTGTCAATATAATTATTTATGAGTTTATACAAGAATATTATATCAGAATTAGCTCTTCTCTGCTCGAGAGATTGGATGTTAAAGGTCTCCATAATGTTCTGATATGGTATGTCGCTGTAATCGTAACCCAATCTAACCCCTAGTGTTTTTAAAAATTTATGTTGTACTTAAGTTAAATTAGAGTTTAACGAAAATTTGAATTTATGTAAAAGGTGTGACATTTTTGAAAAATCTAGTATTTCTTATTACAAATCCTAACATTCTGTTTGCTTTATTACATATATAGTCTATGTGAATTTCAAACGATAAATCAGATGCCATAATTATACCTAAGTCGCGTATCGAATTGGGCCTCCCTAGAACAATACCATTAAGACTGTAGTCATTTATTAGGGTTGTATTTCTTCTGGTAAAAGACATGACTTGACATTTGTCAACATTTAGGACCATACCATTAAACTTATACCATTCAGATAAATTTGTAATAGCATCCTGTAAATGCAATGTATCCTCTATGTTTTTTATTTTTTGTAAATTTTTAAATCATCTACAAACAACAGGAACTTACATGAATCAATAATTACCCCTATATTGTTAACATATAAAATAAACAAGAATGGACCAAGATGAGAACCCTGAGGCACGCCTGATGTATTCTCTATAGAGTGAGATAATGTTGAGCCAATTTTAACTAACTGTCTTCTACCTACTAAGTAAAACTGGAACCAATGAATTAACGACCGTGTAATACCATATGATGCTAGTTTGGGCACCAATATTTCATGGCTTAATTTATCAAAGGCTTTACTAAAATCAGTGTATATGGGCATCAACTTGAAAACCTTCTTCAAAGGACTCTAATATATATTGCTGAAATATCATGAGATTGGTAATAGTTGATTTATTTTTTGTGAAACCGTGTTGTTCAGGAATAAGGATATGTGCAAATAAAGGTGATATTTTGGCCAATACAATTGATTCAAAAATTTTTGCAATGGAAGATTGTATTGCGATGGGCCTATAATTTCGGACATTTGATTTATCGCCTGACTTGTAGATGGGAATTATATAGCTGGTTTGAAGGCAATCAGGAAAAACGCCTAATGAAATGGACAAGTTTAGGAGGATTGTAAGGGGACTGACAATCTGACAACTAATACTTTTCAATATGCGGGGGGGGGAAGGTATACAGATTGAGGTCCAATACAGATTCATAGTATCAGCTGTTAACAAGTGTATGCAAAAGGTAATATATAAGTACTAAAAATACAGAATGAATATTATTGATTTAATTGTCTATCATCTAAATTTGATTAATGCGTTGGTTGTTTGCCAGCGGTTAGAAATACAGATTCTCAGAAGTTCTGAGATTCGGCCAAAGTAAAAACAAAAAGAATTTCCGCCGATGTTACGACGATTTTATTATTTCTTTATCAAGTCCTAAAAAAATATATATTTTTGTTACATTATATAAGACAAACATTACATACATTGAAAATTTAATATTCTTCGAAATACGTGTTCATCGAAAACAAACACTTTGAAAAATTGAGTTTGAACATTATATTAGTATTTAATTGATGTTTATATTTTTTTATGTTCGTCAATCAAGAATGTTGCGTTCGGACCTGTAGCTTTCACTGCTAAAATCTGTACGGTGCGGGTACAGTGTACACTCTACCGTCATGATTCTGGTTTAGTATGCACTAACGCCAAAAATTCAAATTAAAACTATTATTTGGAATGCAAAAAATACATCAGTAACAGAAATACAATATTTAACAAATATATCCACTTATACCGAATCCATTCAATTATAAACAATTATTAATTCCCGCTCACGGTAGTATATGAAACCATGGTGGACTATCTCGAAGAGATAAGCCACAAACTTTAACAAAAACTTTAAATGTTAGTGTTGGCTGTGGCTTGAAGCTAATGCCATTAAAAAAAAAAACTATTATTTGCAAAACGTTATTACGGTTGACCTTTACTTTATGGTCGTCCCTTATGACGGTAAGCGCGCGAAAATGGAACAATGAGTCATTTATTTTCGAGTTTGACCGTCTAAGGGTTTTTTTATCAACGGGTGGTACGGGGTGGCTCCCGTAGAAGAGATTACTGAATTCCTCACTCTAGTAAAGTTATATTAGAGTAGAGCACATATTTACACCTATATGGTTGATAGAGCGCACACTATACCGGCACCATTCGTTTATCTCGTTATTTTAGGGATTTGTTGGCATCAAAAAACGTAGCAGTTTGTTTTGTTGAAAATATTACAAGTAAGGGGAGGCCTAATTTTTCTTGTTAGTAAATTAAAAATTATTACTAGATTGTGCTGAATTTCCATTATTTATTATGCGCAGAGGATTAAATTCCCTTCATTCCATTGTTTCGTCAGGAAACTACACTAAAGGGAATTCATCAAGCTGCATGGCAACACTGTCGTTGCTTTCGTAAAACTCCGCTTTGCAAATGAGGGAAGGCAATTTTTTCCTGACGTTGCTTGGTCGTCTTGTTTAACTTGTTCTTATAAAACTGTGAAAAGAGATTTTAATTAACAAAATGTTTTGTATAAGTTATTCAATGGCCAAATTTTAATTAGAAGATTGATTTGATGGTAATTATAAATCCAGCTGCTGTACCAGGTTGAAACCTTGGTTGAACGTACAATTTGGACTTGTATTTAAGCTAAGCTTGAAGTGGTAATCCGGGTAACGTTTATACATTCCTTTACCTCTTTTCTTCTTATTATGCTATTCACTATCCCGATTATGTTTTACTTTTAGTTGCTTCGAAAGTTTGATATGTCAGTATCTCTAAGGAATTTGTAAGCAGTTTGCAATACCTCTAATCGGGTTTCATCTGGCGAATAAGCTGAATCATATCTTCATTCAAATTCGTTTCAAGGTCAGTTAATTTTCTCTTCACAGTTTTTCGATGGAGCCAATTAATGATTAACTCTCATATTTCTCTGGTTCTCAATCCTACAGATGAAAATAGGCTTTAGCCTATTTCAATAGAACCTATCAAACGATATCTTTTTTAACCAATCGTTGCTCTCTTATAGCGTTGTAACTTCTTTAGTTACATGCAGTAGTTCTTTTGGCACAGAGTATAGCTTTCAATTATCTTTTCCTGTTAATCAAGTGTATTCTTTTATTCCAGTGATACCACAAGCTACATTGATCATCCCAACTAATTCCTCAGTTCCTGAGATGGTCCTTCGAGTTTATATTCTCGATCCAGCCGATCGCGGACGAAAGGGCATATGTCAGTAAAGTAAGTGCTCGATACTGAAAGGAAAATTAGCCAAATCCCTGCTGATACATCACTGGTTAGGACGTGCATGGGAATCGTTAATTATGAAAGAGGGAATTAAATAAAATTCTATACTTTATGGAAATTATGTCTTTTTATTTATACCTTTCAGATTCCCATCCACTCAACTGTATATGGAAACCTTTATATACGCATAGCTATAAATATCTAACAAAGACTGTTAGTAACTTAAACATCTATACTGAGGGAAGTTAATTAATCCAAGAGTGCAATAAAATCGATTTTTTATAAATAAATTGATCATTTTTCCTTAAGATTTTTTGATTTCATTTACCCTCTTTAGTTTTCACCTTGCTGCTAACGTTTTAAATCAGAAATTGCAATAATTCTGGACCATAGGTTTGGAAAATCTTCATTTTAGAATATTTCATAAATCACATAGTTTTTAAAATGAATATAAAGTGTATGATGCTAGTGCTACTTACTCCCACAAGTGCACTTACACAACTTTCTCTTACTCCTCTTAATACAGTTATATAATAAATGACAAATTTTCTTTAAATTTGGTGGTGGGGTGGGCGTAAGTGCCAATCTACAAACAGAGGCAGAGAATATTACCTTCTAGAGGGCTAACAATGAACAAACACATTAGAATTTTAACGCCTCAGATTCCTCGGAATCATCTAAAAGCAATTTTTTTCAGAAAAGTGTTACAAATAAAAGTGATACGTTTCTATTTATGCAGCAAGCATTCTGTTAAGTTAAATTAAATCGTAGTGTCCGTTTTCGAGAAAATGCCAAAGAACTCAAAAATCTATTCTGTAAAATCGCACTTCCGATAAACCAAAGTGCTTCTAAATTTCTTCAAATTTAGAATTCTTTCAATGCTTCTAATGTGCATTAATAATATTATAGTTATAGGTGGCAAAACCACATATTGTACTTAAGTACTGGAGGTACTTAAGAGGTTAGCATAACGCTACTGTTCCCTAGAATCCCCCCCAAAACAATTTTCCCGATAAAATGTTTTAAATAAGAGTGATAGGTATTTATGTGAGTAGATACTATTATGAAGTTTAAAGATAATTCTTGGAGCCGTTTTTGGAAAAAATCACGAAAAACAGAAATAACTATTCAGTAAAGTGGACTTCTGGTTGATCGCTTTTTGTTCGAAATCTTCGTGTCAGATGCGGTGATACTGACTAAATGGAATATCAAGTTTGAGCTTCGTGCTACTTTTGTTTTTGAGATATTCTGTTAACACACGCTCACACAAACAGAGATCATCACGATCTCAACGTTTGGAAACGGCTCAAACGATTTTATTTAAACTTCGTGTACTATATACCCTCATTGCGCAAGGTGGAGGTGATTAGCTCGGAACCCTTGTGCAGACTATGCCAGGAGGAGGAGTAGCCTGCCCACCGCCTGCTATTTGATTGCGTGGCAATAGTTAAATCGCGATAAGAAACCTTTGGTACATTGCGACCTGAGGAGATAGTAATGCAAAAAGCCCTGAAATTCCCCAGAAGAGGAGGGTCACTTACTAGTCCGTCGGGGATGGCACAAAAAGCCTATGTTGGCTGCGGTGCCGGGGTATAGACTGCCTGAATGCTCAGTCTAATCTATCTACCCAAATAAATACCGATCACTTTTATTTGAAACTAATTTGAATATATTTTTTTCCAATGCCCTGCGACATAGTTGGTATTCCGCCTTTCGACGTCAAGCAGCCCAATATATTTTTCCTCTTGCTGAGAGCTCGTCATTAGTTTGTTGTATATTTAAATCAGTAAGGGCTAACCAATTTGAATATTGATTTTCTTTAAATTTCGAATGCTTTGAACGTAAATAGAAACGCATCACTTTTTATTAAAATATTTTTTCTGAAAATTTATTTCAGAGCATATTGGGGGCCTGTCAGTTACTTTAAATTAAAGTTGCACAAGGTTTCTTGGTTTTGATATAGAGCGCTCCACATAATACTCAGATATACAAATAAAATCCCATTTTTATAGTCAGCCCAACTAAACACTAAGTTGCAATTCTAAAGAAAATTTCTTGATTAAATTGTATAAGGAGTAAGATAAAGTGGTGTGAGTGTTTTACACTAGATATTTTCGTAATAAACGCAAATATAAAATTGGTTTAAAATATTTGTGGAAAACATAAATCGATGATTAGGCAATGAAAGTATTTTTACCAATTGATTTTTCTTACTGATGTTATACAACATCTCTTGTGAACTTGCTTTAGTTCAAATTGATAGAATTAAATAAAAAAAATAAAAGCTATCGTTACTTGGTAATATTTATTTATTTATAATCTGCTTAGAAATCGTGTACAGATGAGATTGGCTTGAAAAATAGATAGTCATAAAAACTGAAGTTACTTTGTACTATTTTAGTTATCTATTATCTTGAGTATCTATATTTAATTGATTATTAATCAATTTTTGAATGAAATAAATCAGTGAACATTTAATTAAATGGTTTCAACAATTTCTCAATCTGAAGAGAAATGGAAGTTGCCAAAGATAGAAGAGCATAATGAGCTGGACCATAACATTGTGTTTTAGCGAGTTAATAACTTGTTTAATAACCCGATTACAACACCAGTATTGTTACACAACTGGAAGCCACTCCTTCTCCATGACGATGCGATTAGATTTGGAGTGACCTTAGCCAGTTATACCCCCATCCTGTTATATACTGATTTGCCTAACTGCCGCAGATTTCTGCATAATTACATAATGTAATGCAATGGTTACAATTTAACAAATTCACATTTGTATTTATTGGAATCAGTATGTGGTAAATAAATAAGTTAATGTAAATCAGCTTCCGTTCTGAGATGTTTAAGACTAGCTCCGCCCGCACCTGGTGAAGTTTTATAGCATTACAATTCTAAAATTATGCCCCCAGACTTTAAAAATATGAAACTATTATTTCATTTTCTGTCAAAGTCTGCTATAAATGTAAATAATAGTCTTCACTTCGAAACTTTTTGTAATAATAATTTTTATTTTCTCTTTTTGATGTGAGAGGAAGTATGGCGAAAGGTCAATTTCGCTACATTGAGTTTTTTACGGGAAATGCTTGTTTTGAAGTCCCTTGAATACATCATATCCACTGGGTGAAACTATTGTTGCTCTTAAGGCAGCTCTGTTTTCTATGGAGGAGAGTGCCTTAGTGAAGTACAAGTTGGTACATCATACGCATATGAGGGATATTATTATTGGCCCTAATGAAGCACAGTTTTCTATATATGGTAGCAGTGGCGTAACTAGATCGTACTCCGCGTTGCATGCGGCCCCGCTGCAGTCGATAGAAATTAAAAAAACTGAATATTGAAAATTAACTTCTAATTAATTTTTGTTTTTGTTAATAACAAATTGTATTTTGATTTTAACAAATTGTATTTTTAATTATATGTAATAATAATGATATCAGTTTTAATTGGATGTTTTTATTTTTTCGATAATCTTATGTATTCTAAAAGAACTCAATCCTAGTAGGTTCTATACCAGTTTTTTACTTTCTCTTACTCCTAGTTAGAGGATGTATTGTTATAGTGTCAAATTTTCGATATCGCGTTTTCACCGGAAATATCCGTTTTGAGTCAAAAAAGTGGATTTTAGCAAATGGCCTCGGCGTATGTGTGTGTATATATATATGTATGTATGTATGTATGAGAACAGCATAGCTCAAAAACGAAAACCGTAGAAAGTTGAAACTTGATATTACGTTTAGGTATCACCATGGGGTCTGGCAGAACGTTATTTGTCAAAATTCCTCAACCGGAAGTACCACTTTACTAGTTTCTTTTTTTTTGCGTTTTTGCGATTTTCTCAAAAATGGCTCCAACGTTTTTCTTTAAACTAAGTATATAAAGTAAACATGCAAAGATCTACATCTTTTGTTTGGAATATTTCTTTGGGAAAATTCATTTAAGGGCAGTTATGGGGGAGGGGTGGGGTTACAGCTTCCTCTAAAGTGCGATCATAGTTGATTATACAATTCTATCATCCAAACAAAACTCCGAGTTTTAAGAAAATAAGTAAGCCGGAAGTGCGCTTTTACTGAACAGTTTTTCAGTTTTCGACGAATTTCATTAAATTTTGTACACGAACTATAAAACATTTGTCAATTATAATTTTGAGAACAAGAGTAAAAGAAAGTTGTGTGAGTGTTTCACACCAGATTGTTTTATTTAGAATTATTTGATAGTTAGTGCATGTATAACACTTAGTATGTAGCAGACTGTTAATAAACACTCCCTCTTTAGAGTTACTCTAGAGTAGAAAAAAACATTTTCTAAAACCCTCTTTTTCGGACTAGAGGAGCTCAAAACTTACTTTTCCGTTAATATCTTTATTCATTTTTTATTTTATTTAAGGCGCGTCAACATCTGTGGTCATTTGCGCCCGGAGCCTTCTCAGTGCACTGCCGGCCTCCAGACAGTGTTCTCTCGTTACAGACAATACTGTCCATCACCGGACAGTGAGCTATAGGGGCTTCTAGGAAGAAAAAATCTAAGGGTAGCACAGCTGGACTCGAACCTGGGTCCTCCGCGTGGGAGTCCAGTATGCTAACCACTTAGCTATTCCCTTCCCATGTAAATATTGTTCAAAAATAAGATACGATCGCAATCCTTAATCTTATAAATGTAAGAGGAAGTAAATGAGTATTGTTGGTGAGTACAAAGTACTAAATATATATAACCACTAATGATTTTATCAGGTAATGAATGACTGCGGATGAGATTTTGCTTCTATCACACAGAAAAAAAAATTAGATCTATGGCTTTAGAAGTTAATCCTAAAATAACAAGTGGAACGTAATATTAAAAATGTTTGAATTTCATGCGCAGATTATAACAGAAATCGATAAATCAGTTTTCTAGAAACTCTTTTCTACAAGACTTTATTTTTTATTTAAGGCGCGTCAACATCTATCTGACTGCGGATAGTGGGAGTCCAGTGCGCTAACCACTGAGCTAATTCTGTCATTGCTATTATGGCATTAGGACTAGACTGGACGGCGTTTCTTTGATGTTTTTATGTGTAATATTATTTCTATAACATTGCAAAATATTTATCCAATATTATTGGCAGAATTTGTATTGGTTATTTTAAAACTTTAAATATAAAATTCCATAATCTTCTTAGTTTCTTTTACGAATTTGAATCATACAGATATGCGTACGCTGTGGACTATTACATGATAATTAAAACAAAAATTAATCCCTCAGTTTATATTGCTATTAGCGTTCGTCGTATTTAATGTATTATTTATTAACTATTTACGGGAAGGAATAACTCCCACGCGAGGCCCCGGGTTCTAGTCCAGTACCCTTAGATTTTTTCTTCCTCGAAGTCTTTACAGCTCACGGTTTGGTGATGGACAGTGTTCTCCAGACAACACTGTCCGGAGGCCGGTAGTGCACTGAGAAGGCTCCGGGCGCTAATGTCCATAGATGTTGAAGCGTCTTAAGTTGAAAAATGAACTATTTAAAATAATATAAACAAAAGTTATGTTTGGCCGTTGATAATCAAAGAAGCAAAAAATTAGTTGGCTGGGGCCAAAGAAGAAACATTTTATTTTTAAAAATTTATTCGACGTTTCGGATACCTTTGGTGACCTTCCTTTCCTTTCTACACTTTCCACTCATTTTCCAATTTATTTCTACTCATTTATTTCTCTTTTAATTACTAATGATTTGTTTTTCATGTCTACCACTCCCAATACTTCCTAATTGTAAATTTTCCCTTCTCTGTTTTCTTTGCAAGCATACCTTACTCCGTACCAAACAATTACCGCCTCCAACATTTAACTCTCAATTCGACCCAGGTATCATATCTTTTAAATATTTTTTATCGTGAAATTTTCTATTTTTATCATATAATTTTCTGTATTACTGTATACACCAAAGGTGTCCGAAACGTCGAATAAACTTGAAAAATAAAAAGTTTCTTCTTTGGCCCCAGCCAACTAATTTTTTGCTTTTTTATTTAAAATAATGTTTGATATTCTTTGCGGCCGCTGAATTTGATATTGTAAAATGGTTATTATAGTTTTTATGAAATTTCCCTGGAGAAGGCAATAAATTTGCCTAAACATCGTTGAAATTTGATAAATTTGTTTTTCTGACCAACATTCATTTTATCAGTTTAAAATAATTATAAAAATAAGCGAAAAAAATTAATTTTGCAACGAACATTTATTAATGCGCAGGGAAAAGAAAAACAAAAAGAACGTGAGGGAAAATTAACAAATAGTTATATTTTTATTGCACAAAATAAAAAGGACGAAGCTATTGACGAAAAGAAGCTAATAAAGAATGAGTATTTCAACAAAGTTATTGAAGTATGATGAACCAAAGGAAAAATGATGCTTCAGATAAAATAGTAGATCAGGAGGGTTCATACTTCGTCTAATAAAGATATTGATATCCAACTGATATGGAACGTTGGATTTGTAGATGGGTCCGCAATGCTGAATAACATCCGGGATTTTATACGTCTTAGTATAATTATTACTTCCTCTTACTAATAATAGTAAAATGCAATATTGCATTCATGCCGAAGTTTCGAGATTGAGTTTTCATCGGAAATACACGTTTTAAGGTTCAAAAAATTGGTATTTTAGAAAATGGCCTTTGTATATATATATATATATATATAGAGAGAGAGAGAGAGAGAGAGAGAGGATGTGAGTGAAAAGAATATCTCAAAAAAAAAGTTGCAAGAAGCTCAAACTTGGTATTCCATTTAGGTACTACCACCGCTTCAGGTAAAATCCATCAACCGGAAGTGCCATTTTATGCGTGATTTTTTCAGTTTTTTGAGATTTTATCAAAAACGGGTCCAATGATTTCCTTCAAAATTGGTATGTGAACTACACATACAAAGATCTACAATTTTTTTTTTTGAGACATTTCTGTGGAGAAATTCATTTAAGGGTATTTTTTGGGGAGGGGTAGGGTTACGGTTTCCTCCAAAGTGCTATTTCAGTTATTATACCATTCTGTCATCTAAAGAATATTAATTAGAATTAAATGTAATGTCGAAATCCCGAATTTGAAGAAAATCGGATAACCGGAAGTGATCTTTACTGATAGTAATTTTAGTATTCTGCGATTTCCTCTAAAACGGTTCCATTGATTTTCTTTAAACATTAAATATTCATTATACGTACTAAGAACTACAACTTCTATTTGAAACATTTCTCCAGGAAAACTCATTTAAGGGCCCATTTGGAGAGGGTTGGAGTCTTGGTTTTCTCTAAAGTGCTTTTTCAGTTCAACAATGTGCTATGCAATCTCTCAACTAAATAATATTTATTAGAATTATATAAGTTGCCAAAATTCCCAGGAAGAAAATTGGTTGAGGGGAAATGCTTTAGTGAATAGGTTTTTCGGTTTTTGTGATTTTCGACTAGCAACAAATTTTTATTACTTCCATAGCTGTTGCATCAAGAGGCTCGTCTATAAAGGGATATTATTTCAACATTGTGGAGTAGGCTCCTTTCATTTGCATCATACTGAAAGCGACTAGTCAAAGGAGGAGACCTACACCAAGGCTGCGAGCCTTAGACTTTCTTTTGAGGAACACTCATGATCCCACAGAGGTACGTCATTTACAATTCATGAGTGAGAATTAGTATTGCGTATACTTCTGAAACTAGAGACTGTATTGCAAGAAGGATGTTTCTAAACTAAGAAGGATAGCCTCACAACAAGCTAGATTTAATCTATGGTGATTTGTAGATTAAGAACTGGTTTGCGTTTTACAAGAACTGTACAGTGATTTTGACTATTAGGATGTACATTCCATGTTCCCTCGCTGATTGCGCGGATCCATATTTTTGTAAAACTGATGTATGTGCCAACACCGTCATTTCAAAAATTTTTAAGGAATAAAATGAAAATGTTCCGGTGATGTTGATTTTTACATGTCAACTGCATTTTTCAGGATATATTGTAATTGTTTTGGATAAGTTGTTTGCATTTTAGATTGCTCTCTGTTATTTTATTGCTATTATTGTATTGATCAACCATACCGACTCTTGCCTTTGTTTGATATAATGTAAATATACAGTACATACAGTAACGTAAATAAAATGCTGAGTAGTTTGAGTGTTTCAAACCAGATTTATAATATTTATTTTAAAATATAACTTTCCATCTTTTAGAGTGGTGTCTTGATGAAAGAGTTTAATATTTTTGCATCACAGAAACGAGATAAAATATAATTGCATCAGAAATAGGATAATTCAAGATGGCATGCGGTTCTTTTAGTATTAAATTACAAAATTAATAGTTGATAGTTTGAAGAGTTCAGTCTTCTAAGTAAGAAAATTGCATCACTCACGCCTTGCAGTTGAATAATAACGAGGGAAAGTTATATTTTTTATAACTACTGGTAACTTCTATCAATTTTAATATTAAAATATTGTGGGATAACCAAATGGTTATCATTTACAGTGTTTTCAAATATTTTCCGACAGTAAGGCTGCGCTCGATATGTTTATGATTTGGCTAATATTCGGTAGGTAGCAGCACTGCAGTGCTGCTTTATCGTATAATAATTACCATCTTTAGTGCTGCTACCAATCTCATGTGGATTGGACAACTAAGCGGCAAATGGAATTGAAGCCAGTTCAGTAAAAACAAGGAATGTCTATATCATGTTATGTGGCCAATTTGAAGCACCTAGATAAGTGAACCGTCGTGACATAATCAACTGAAATGAGGTCAGACTGATGGCACGTAAAAAGGTGTTTATTGTAGACATTTATGTAAGAAATTGTTGTTATTACTTCAATAGCTGTTGTATTAAGAGGCTCGTCTTAATGATAGATTTCTATAAAGTGATATTATTTCAACACATTATGCATAGGCTACAGGCTTAGTGTTCTATTTTGTATGTGTACTATAGTATTTAACTGTGCCGATATAGTTACCATTTTTCTTAAATGATTAAAAACAGATTATTCTGTCAATCCAGAGTTAGCTAGGATAAATATTAGACTAAAATAACTTAATTGTATAAATATAATTTACGAATATTTATTACTTACGTATCCGTTTTCTTGCATCCAGATAGGCTTGATTGACTGCATCATATGTAATGCAAGTTTGAGGCGCAGCGTAAGGACTGGAAACAATAATAAAATGTACCTATATTATTAAATGGCATTCTAAAATTAAAATTTGTCAGAAACAATTAATAGTTTCTAATGATGTTAACAAGGATAGGTTTTGTTTATTCGCCAAGTCCCAGCTCATCAAATATGCAATCCATAGCTGGCGAGCAGAGAACAATTCAAAGACAGAAAATTGTAGGAAGTTCAAAGTTGATGTTTTATTGAGGATTTGACAATAACATTTTGGTAAAGTCGATTATCCAAATACTGAATGGATTTTTCAAAAGTTTATCAAAAATGGCTCCAAAGATGTTTAAAATTTGATATATCAACGTTGATTTGAAATTTTCAGCTTTTATTTGTTATAAATTAGTAAGACCGTTATATATAACCGGAAGATCTACTTTACTGAACGTAAATTTAGTTTTTTTCATATTTTTTTTTTTAAAGACTCCAACGATTTCCTTCGTAACAAAATTCTAAAACTTTTATTTGAAACATTTTCCGTGGAAAATTAATTTTTGGGATCTAAGGACTAATGATTTTAGATCTAGTTACCAAAGTAATACCAATTGGGATCTAAGGGCCCAATAACTTTAGACCTAGTTACCAAAGTAATGCCAATTGCTTAGGAGGGCTTTACATCCATCTCTTCAGGTATTTTTAACCTACTAATTCAGTATAGCATATGGTTCCCCATTTATCAATATTAATTTTTAGAAAAGATTTCAATTTTGAATAAATAATAATAATATATTTTATTTCAGAAAAATTAGAAAAAAAAATCAAAAATACTATATGACAATGGACATCAGTTTGTCTGTGAGGTGTTTGATGCAGTTGTTAACTTTTAATTTCATTTACAATTAGATTACGGACTACCTCACTGAGAGCATTACACTTTGAGATTACAATATTTAATATTTGGCTTTTTTGTTTCCAGAGAATTTTTTGGTTATTAATTTGGATATTTGAAGGGCTTCAATCCGAAACCTCTTGACAGGGAAGATTTTTGCCTACGTTTTGGAAGGATTTCATTTCGGTTTCCATTTTTGGAACTATTGATAAAATGTTAATAGATGTCTCTAAATCAGTGATGCTTTTATTAATGTTTGTGTTGAACAGTTAAAATTTATCGTCCGCTTATGCTAAAGTCACTGAAGTAAGTTCAGGTAGTCCGAGCAGTAGAGGTTGAAGAGGATGTCACTGATAATTGCCCCTTGTAAGAATTTATCGTCTGTAGGGGTTGTTATCGGTCTTGTAAAAAATATTTTATTATTGAGGTAATATAGTCAGATGCCTTTCTGTTTCTACGTTAGTAGCCTAGTCCAGAGTGTCAAATTGTATCAAATCCGGCCGCTACATCTAGAATATCGCCGCCGTGTATTTTCTACCTTCAGTTTGTGTTATATCACACAATTTCTGCAGTAATGTGTTCTGTAACTCTTGATGTACTATTGAGTACTTTGGTTTGAATCCAAAAAGAAGAAATGGAATTTTGTTTGTATCATTCAAGTGTTTTACAACTCGTTTGTACATTATTTTTTCAAGTATTTTCGAAAGGGAGTTTAGGTGGCAGATTGGACGATAACTGTTGAGATACTTTTTGGCAGATCCGTGAAATACTATTAGTGTGGCGTTCTTCCAACTTCGGGAAACTATCCTAATTTTTTCTTTTCTATATTATTATTACCAGCTCAACATTACATTATGTTACACATGGTATTTTTAAATATATGTACAATATGGCAAAAGAAGCGAAGCTTCCATAAACCACTCATGAGGACAGAATAAAATGATTAAGTAATAAAGGCCATTGAGAGTTCAGATAATTATTTACATAGTACCTATGAGATGCACTGTTTATCATTAAGACACTTTTTAAAACTTCACTATATCTTGCAGAAGACGTGACTTCAGTCGGAGCTGCTCTGAACGTGATCCTATTTTATATTTAACTGCTCCAACTACGTTAATTAGACATAAATTTATTTGTTTAGGTTACATGACCCATACAAAGAGGTGAGTTGTACATCTATAAATACAAAATAATAAAATAAAATGAAATAGCAACCAATCTGCTTATTATAAAAAAAAAAAAAATAAATACAATAAAACTAAATAAAAATGTCTCTCAAAATTATAACATGAAAAATGAAATAGCATAAAATATATCATAAAATATGAACAATACATCTTCAAAATCATATATTTGGAAAGAGTGAGAGAAAAACTAAAATTATTTTAGAAATATTTGAAAAAAGTAACAAATGAAAAAAAATTATGGACATAGAGATTGTCTTAACCGCAGAACTTTTTTAGCATAATTATATAATTTTATTAGGTCCTTTTTTACTATAGATGATAGTAATAAATAAAACATATTTTCATTAGTAATGGAGGAACTAGGATCAGAAAGGTAAATTACTCTAGCTGAATGGTATGCAGGACATTCTACAAGTATGTGAATTAAATCTTCATTCACGCCCGTATTACATATTTCACAGAATCGATAACTGAAACCTTTAGATCTTGTAAAATATTTAAATGATTACTATCGCACCACACCAAATCTATGACAGTTTGTCCAAATGCGGAAATACAGGTGAAATTAGCTGGGCTGTCACTACGTGTTCTCCCATTAATAAGAATAAAAGAATTAGACTTCATAAATTCAGTGAGAACCCTTCCTTTGTTGTTTAATATATTATCACAAGTGGAATGATAGGAGCTAACATTAGGACTATCTAAGTTAAATCAAACATAGTTGCAGTTCCTACAACTGAAGTCCCCGCCTATGATAAACATTGAACTATTATATTTAGATATCAATTCTTTAAGTTTTATTTCGAGAGAATCCAGAACTTCCTCCAAATTTATATTAGGCTTAAAGTAAACAAAAAATACAATTACGCTACTGAGGACAGTATCAACTTTAAAAATTAACCAACAATGTGTAGAATGCAGAACGCAAATATTTAAACCTTCATGTTTATTTAAAAGCAAAAGACCACCACTGGCACGGCCCCGGATTTTATCTTTTAATGCAGGTGAGGGTCCTGCAATTTGAAACTCACAAAGAGAACGAGGCAAATTTACTTTGTTAGTAGCAACCCAGGTTTCACTTAAACACAAAATATCAGCGGAATTTAAAACAGAAAATTCTATTGGAATATTATTCATACCTTCTGCATTCCAAAATAAAATATTCAAAACGTTTACAAATACCTTAAAAAAATTATAATCATTTAAATTATTTTCTTCTCTTAAATTCATCAATTGGAGCGAAGTAGATGTTTTGAAGTTACAGATTCTATTTCATGATGCAGTAACTGCTATTCAGAAGTGCTTGGGTTTATCGTTGGTCTTTGGTTTCTTGAGGATTTTATCCAATTTCTGCCGACCAGCAATATTAAGCCATTGATCAAGCTGACCTGGTTTGGGAGTAGATGGTCGACTAGAATCTTCAGTCGGGGTAGCATCTTTGTCACTACTTCTTTTTCTTATTGTTCTCCTTCTTGGAGTTTTTTTCTTTTTTTGACTCGAAGAGCTTGAAGAGCCTCTAATTTCCATAACATCTTCATAAAATAGTCTTCTAGTGTTTAAAATAACATAGTTGTATCGTAATTTAATATCTTTCCTTTCCTCCTTTAACTTTTTGTAGAATTTATAAAGTTCTCTTCTTTCCTCTCTGACTTCTTTTGGGTAATCTTCAGTCAAAACCAACTTAGTTCCCTTGAGATTAAATCGATTGGCAAATATTTCATCCCTCTTCTTTTCAGATTCAAATTTAATTAAAAAAATTAGTTTATTGGATCTGTTTATGAGTTTACGAATATAAGTAAAATCATATTCAGAACACTTAACGTTCAACTTAGTATTAATTATATTTGAGATTTCTGTGGAAATGCTCTCCCTATCATTAGCATCAGTTTCCAAACCATAAAGTATTAAATTTCTACTTCTAACTTCTCTCTCAAGCATTTTTATTTTATTATTTTGTAGCGTATTTACCTTTTTCAATTCGCTGTTAGTCCTTTTCAAATTTTTTATTTCACTATTCAGCATTTCAATTTTACTGTTTGTTTCAGTCACTATGTTCCTAATTTCGTCTGTTTTTTTGGATTATCCTCAATACTAGTTCTCAACGTGTTAATTGCTTCTAAAATTTTCTCCATTTTTTTCACATTCATTCGACAATTAATAAAAATTAAACTCTAAATTAGAGTAAAAGTGGAGATATGTGCAAGAAAAAAAAGTTGATATGCACAGTACGAAAAATATACGGCAAAAGTAAACTAATAGAATTTGTAGTTATATTTGTTTTGAAGTAAATATTTATTTGAATTATTTACGGTACAAGAGTCAAGCAAAACAGAAGCACTGAGAAGGGGTAATGAGATAACAAACTATATCCCCTCTTAAACACACTAAACAGCACAAAATTCACTATTTTTAATAGATTTTAGAAAATTCAACTTGAATTACCTGAAAATCGGTCTGATAATTTTTAAAAAAAAATTGTCATATTAAACAAAATGCACTATAGAATGTTAACACCCAAATTTATGACAAAAAAGTAACTAGAACTATGTTTTTTAAGAAAAATTACACAGACAGCAAAAAGACGTGTTCACTGATTGGAAGCTACAACTCAACCCTCAACTACGTTAATTAGATTACTGTGATATTTCTTAAATTTTTCATAAATAAATTCCTGAATTGTTGGAAGCCCTAAGTCTCTTTGGATTTGACTGTTTCATATGAACCACTGAGCATTTACTGCTATTCTCAGGATTTCATTTTGAAATACCTGTAGTCTTGGTAATTTTGAAGGTGATGCACCACCCCAACTTTCGCTTCTATATGTGAGCAAGGGTCTGAGGATAGACTTAAGAGCAACGTGTATTCAGATTTCAATCTAGATTTTCGGTTAATAATTGGATCTAGGAGAGTTAATCTGGAGTGAACTTCTGTCAATTTTTTGTTGATGTGATAATTAAAGGTTAATCGGCGATCTAAATATATACCTAAATATTTTATTGCTTCATCTTTTCTGTTCCATGGCAGTAATTGATTGTCAAATGATAACTGAGGTGGTTCTTTTGGCCTCCGTAGGGTTAACATTTGTGGCTCACATTTATTAATATTAGTATTATTCTCCGTTTCTTGGAATAGTCCAATAGCAGTCGCAAACTCTCTTGAAGAGATTCCCAAGCTTCGATGATGTCTGTGTGCTTAGTATATACCACTGTATCGTCTGCAAAGAGGGCTATGGAAGCAGGAATGTGCACAGAAGTGATATCGGAAAGATAAAGGTTGAATAAGATTTGTAATAGTACAGAACCTTGGGGCGTGTACCACCACGTCTAGCTTAATGTCGAATAATAATTATTTAATCTAACTTTAAATGTGTTGCCAATTAGGTATGAACAGATTATTTCAAACAGATATCTTGGAAAACTAGTTTTCTCATTTTGTACGTTAAACCATTTTGTACCTTGTCGAAAATCTAAAAATGCGCCAATGTGTGTTCTTTTTTTCAAAGCCTCTGACTATGGTTTCATGCAGTCTCATCACCTGATGTATAGTAGAGTGTTTATTTTGGAATCCGAATTGGAACTCTGGGATGAAATTATTTTCACCAAAGAACGTCACCAATCGTTTTTTAATTAACTTTTCAAATATTTTTGATAGAATTGGTAATATGCTAATCGGTCTACAGCTCTCGATTAATTTCGGATTTTCCCTGGTTTATGTAAAACTATTACTTCAGCCTTTTTCCATGTAGATGGAAACTACCCTATCCGGAGACAGCTGTTAAAGGTGGATATTACTAATACTATGGCTTTTGTGCTAATTTTTTAAAATATTATTGCTGGTAATTGGTCATGACCAGGAGATTTCTTAATTTTAATGTTTTTGATCACCTCAGTTGTTTCGTTAGGGATTATGTAGTCAAGAGGTAACTCAACTGTTGAAATGGAATCAAGTAAGTATTCCCTTACTTCCTCTTCTATACTATCTTGATGATGAATAGTGGTAAACACGTTTTCTAGATAATTTGCAAATTCATTAGCTTTAACTTAATCGGAGGCTATAATTTTGTCATTGTTGTGTATGGCAGTATAATTGTAGGTTTCCTTAATAATTGTTTTGTTGTTTTCCAAAGGGTGTTGTCGCCAGGATGGATATTTGAGAGATAATGTTGATATTTTTCAATACGATATTTATCGAGCTCTGTTTTTACAGTGTGAACAAGTTGGTTTTCATTTCTTTTTTAATGATGGGTCCTTGTACGTTGCCATTGACGCCTAGTGTTATTTTTTTCATTTATTAAATTTAAAATTTTTAACGGAATATGTTCCAAGTGTTTAGGATAAAGTTGTATTTTTACCTAATATAGTTGATTTGTTAATCTTTCTTTTAAGGATTGTACGAAACTTTCTATAGCCTTATCTATTGTGTCACTATCACAGCTTTTTTTTATTTCTATTGTTTCATTTAAGTGCGATTGAAAATGTTGCCAGTCAACCACACCGGTAATGAGTGATGTCTCTGGGGTAACTGCTCAATTGCAGAGCTGAAGCTTATCATAACAGGAAGATGGTCGGAATCCAGCGACACTTCAGTTCACGTTAAATATATCTGCGAATGAAATTGTTTAGTGAAAACCATATCTAATATATCTGGCATGCGTCGGTTTCTGAAGAAGGGAGGTTCGCTAGGGCTATAAATATTAATTCCGAATTTAGTAATTATTTTGTTTAATTTCGTTCCGTTTGAATTAGATTTTCTACGTCCTCAGTCGGTGTGTTTACAATTTAAGTCACCTACTAACACTGTATGGTTATATTGAAATAACTTGGAGATTTCATCTTCCGTTACTTTCTTGTTTGGAGCCTTATATCCTGAAATTATGTTTAGAGGAAACTGCGAATGGACACACACGGCAATAGCTTCTGTATGATTTAATGTGGGCTAGTTGAACTCGCTATGTGGAATATTTTTCTTAATAAATAAGGCAACTCCTCCAGATGCTGTAAATGAGTGACGATCCTTTCTAAACACATTGTAACCAGGGATTTTTAACTTAACATTCTCGGTTAGTTGCGCCTCGGTGATATAGGCGATATCTATATCACGGGATTGGAGATAGATCAGAAGTTCATATTTTTTACTGATTATACCATTAGCATTCCAGTTTAGTAATTTGAGATTTCTTAATTTACTGGTATCGATTATATTAGAATTCATTTTTTAACTGTCTCTGCGAGCTGTACTATAAATAGTATGTTTTATTTGAAGGTGCTGCACTATTAAGGTTAATATTTGAAAAGATATTTGTAATTGTGGATATTATCTGTAGGAGATAAGGTGTATCGGCCTTTATTATTGCCTTGATAATAGTTGTGAAAATATTATCATTTTGATTAGTAGTCTTCTACTTTGCTTTTAAAGAGCGATGCGAACGTTTTATTCCCAGTTACTGGTGTGGCCGAGCGTCTTTTTCCAAGGTTATTATAAATTACTTTGTCTTGTTCTTTTTGGACATTCTTTGCTATCTTTATGTAATACGGGCATTGTTTAAAATTCGCCGGGTGGTCTTCAAAACAATTGACACATTTTGGCTCTTTAGTACGCCCTAGCGGGCATTTTGTGTAATGGTGATTTTCTAAGCATTTTTTACATCTGCTTTCTTATCTACAATAATTTTTTGTATGCCCATAGCGCATACAATTATAATACTGGGGTACAATTCCATTGGATTTACTTTTAGGTTCCACCTTAATAATCGAATGAAGGAATTTATCCAGATTAAGATACTTTTTGCTGCTTCATTATCAGTTAGTGCTACCATTACTATGGGTGTGGGAAGATTATTTTTGTTAACAATTCGTTTGACATAGGTCATTGGAAATTTTTTCTGTTGTTCTTCTCTTATTTCTTCATATGTAAAGGTAAAAGGGTCCCCTCGTAACACCGCAGAGAGGTTTTTGTTTTTTCAGTTGAGAAGGTATTTTGTAGAAGATATCAACAGGAAGGTATGTTGATGAAGATATTCTAACTTTTCATCGTCATAATATTTTGTTATTGCTCTGAAATCATCAATAGAAGTTAGCATAACCTTTAGGGTTTTACCTATAACATTAGTGTTAAAAGGGTTTTTACATTTCGTTTGTATGTCTACAAAGATTTTTTTATAATCATTTGCCTTATGTAAAAAGATAGGAGGAATTTTTACTGTTTCAATTATTTCATTTTCATTTTCTAACATATTCGAGCTCGATAAAGGTTGAAATCTATTTTTTGTTTCTATTGGACTAATATCAATATAATATTTACCTTGTTTTTTAATTGGAGATTGATTAGGTGTGTTATCACGTACTCTCCTTCATAAGTCGCCAGCTGATTTGTTTAAATCTACTGTTGTAATTTTCGTAATACCTAGCTTGCTGGAGGTACTATTTTTAAATGAATTCATTCCAGTTTTCACATTACCAGGCATGCGATGTGTAGTAAAAATTGAAAGAAAATGATAAAGTTTTAAATGTGAGCACTGTAGAACACAATAATTTTAAACAATACTAACAATAACAAGAACTTTGAACGCACTGCTTCGTATCACAGTCAGAAGCCAACTGTGTATCCTAATTTAAGGCCAGTAATTAAAGATCCAGTTAGGAAGGCAAAACCTTTCCGAAGCAGAATTTTTAATACGGTATTTCGAATTAAGTTGTCTCGGGAGCTTTTTTTGTGGGTAAGTCCGTTGTTAAACAGAGAATATTTCAGAAGGAGAAGTGTATAGGATTTCTGTTTTTAGTTGATGTGGTTGGTTGTTAATGTCTTCGCCAGTGACTAGATCAGTCTGGTCAGTTAGAGTGTATTTGTCTTCAAATTAAGTAGCTATTACTTGGCACTTTTCCTCATCACTTGTTGCTAGGTCACAAGTGCCTATCAATAAACCCAAAATTTTCTTTTGAGCAGTGGAGGAATCGGGGAATATTCGTTCAATAGTCTTATTGTTTCTTTCCAGAGTCAAGAATCATTTTCTTTCAGAGACAAAACACATTCCTTCCATTTAATAGATTAATACATATTCTCTGTTTATATTATAAGAACCAAATCTAGGAAAACGAAATTCGCTCAGCTGTGGACAATCTGAAAGAAAATAACAAAATATCCAGCTGAACCGCCAAGTTATACGACTTTGAATAAATTTTGTGTTCCAGAACTAAAAGAAAATCTTCTGTCTGAGAATATTTCATGCCAGGTTTTCTTAATTTTTGTGGTTTCGGAGAAATCAGACAGTATTACAAGTTCCAGTATAATTGTTTTAATAGAGAATTACATACTGAATAAATATATAAACGTAATAAATGTACTTAAATCAGCAATATTTGACTCTCCATATTGGATTATCATTCATTTAGACTCATCTTCATATTGAATAATATATTACAAAAGAACTTGATAAGAATTAATGAAACGAGGGAGGGGAAACTAGCACCAAGATCACGCTAGGGTATCATTCATAACTGATAACTTGCCCAGTAAACAAGCGAAACGAAAATGTTACATAACTTAGAGAAATACTCTTTACATAATAATATCTGTAGCACCAGCTAGAGTAATTATGGAGCGAGAGAGAGTCATTTTCTATTTTGTATATAATTGAGGTACGTCTTTGTGAAATGGTCGTAATTTCTTCCATCTTATTCACTCAAATACGAAACGCTGATTGTTAATTCGTTGTTCGTAGCGTACTGATTTGATCTCTGGATATTAAAAGTTACGTTTGGACAGTCTGTAGGCCGTTTTAAAGCTAGACACAACATTTACATTACACTTTGTACACTACACAAAATACATTATTTCTGCCTTGAAAAACATGATAAATTTATCGAAACGTTGGCAAGAATTCATCTTGTTTTTTTTACTTCTGGGCGAACCTCACGCATTTTAACAAAATATTTCCGAAGGAAAATTTCCTACTAACTTGGAATCTTTACTAAATCTGTAGTTGTCTTCATATTACATTTCTGGAGCACTACTCCATGATAATGATACCACGCTCCTCAGGCTCCTAGAATATCACCAAAATCATATTTTTTTTTAATGTTTCAAACAAAATTAATAGATTTTTATATGAATTATAATAAACCGAAATAGAGCGAAGCCAAGGTCACCCTCCAAAACCCTCCATTACTTCGGCGCCTAATCCTTCACTTTGGACAAAATTTATAATTATAAAACTTGTTTCCAAACATTTTTAATAGTTTCAGAACGTTGAATTATTATACCTTATTTTGAACGACATCTCGACAACGCAACATATGTTCGATGGCTAAATAAGGACCTATCCACATATAGTCCAACATGATCAATACTCCGTCCTTGAGTCTTAATAATAGTTATAGCAAAAGCTAAAACTATATGGAATTTTCGGTTGTGTAGAACAAATGGTAGCCTACTTGTATGGTATCACAGTGTCAAGTTTAATGCGTGGAATGAAAATATATCTCCTGCACGATCACCAGTAATATTTTTTATCGGTAATTGAATATTTATGCAATTTAACTGTTTTTAATCGTGTGTTTCGCCTCACATGATTTTCTCCTACTGTAATAGCTTTGATTTATTTATTCATTTATAAACTACAGGAACTCAGCCCCCTGACCCTCTGGGAAGTTGGCGATACGCGGTGTTGCGAGAATGCGCTGATATTAATTCTTCAAAATTAATATTTTTGCAATCATTTCATTTAGCGATGGTTACTATTGTTAAAATTTTGGTTACAATATAAAATTTAGCCAAATTTTTATAACCATGGTTACTATAATACTGGAATGGAATGTGGACTAACGACCCCCTCCTTATTGTACATCATTTTAAAGATCTCGTCAAAAGCGTAACCCCCTGCAGGAGTGTTCAAGAGAAAGAAATCAGCTATTACGCACCGTTTTCAAGATATTTAGGAAAATATAAAAAAAATCTGACTGATCTGAACCAACCTCTTGTTTCTCTTTTAATAATGTGCCATTGTTGTTCCTTGTTTGAAGATGCCGCGCCGCGGAAGGCAGCACTTGGCTAAAGTGTAGTGGTTTTACAGTCAGTCGTTTCTGAGCATTGAAAGAGTGTAGACGTTTCCAGAAGACCATTATGTATTATCTTTTTTGTGAATAGGACAGTTTTAATTCATTAACATTTCTGAATGGATTATTAGTAATCCCTGTGTAATTTATAATTATTGTGTTTGGATTTAAATAATTGTTGCTGTGAGCCACTTTGCTCAAGTTTGTAACTGTAGAATTTAAAATAAAGAGTTTGTAAGGCAGCCCTAACGCTCCACTGGTAGCAGAGCGTGGCGAGGAGTTTCTTTTGCGTAATACTGAAGTTTCTTTTCAGAACTTCAATATTGAAATATTGTTAGAAATAAATTGACAAAATGATAGTACCTGAGTTCTTAGTCAGGGATGAGTTAATTTACGAGCTTAGTATTAGAGGAAGTAAAGAGGTTGAAAACGTCGCCACTCTGCGTATGTCCCTTCGTAGAGTTTTAAATGAACAAATCCCAATTGATACTAAATTTTTAGCCGGGATTGATTTACAAAAGGAATTCGAAAGTTGCTTCAATAAATATTTAGAAATCATAGAATTATTTGAGAACTTTTTCTCGGAGCCTCCCTTGCTCAATGCAACAGATTAAACACCCGCTCCAACCACCTAATAGATCGGTTGAATAACATGAATAGTTTGGAGTTGTCATTTCCCAAAAAGGGACAAGTGGAAAAACAGATAAAAACATTAAAAAAATTATTGTTAAGGGCTGACTTTACCAAGACAAATTTAACCTTTTTATCTGTAAATCCTCCTGGTAAACAGGATGCTTCAGATAATGTTAAGGTCGATTTACATGGGTAGCCAAATCAGAGCAAGCAGATCAAACAAGTAACTTATAGTCGGTCTTACTGGAAGGTGAAATGAATAACCACGGACAAAGTGGAGTTTCTCCAAGCCCAAACGTACACCTTCCTTCTCCGTAACCCTAAATACATCCCACTTACAGGAATACTTTTCCGAAAACTCCCTCACCCTCTTCAATCTCTTCTCGCTCAGCTTCCTATCTGCGATGGTCTGAACGTGGATAGCCTTCTGAAGTTTCTGGGCATTTTAATAAACATCCATGAAAGAAACCTTCTTACTGATAGACAATTGCATGTGTACATGTCATCTCATACACGGGGAGTTTTATATGATCGCATCATGAGAACCCTAAATGGGCGGCTTCTTTCGCAGTTTTCATGCTGATACCATTAGATATTTAATACCCTCCCGACTTTATACTCAACTTACTGAGGATCGTTTTTATTGTCTACAAAGATGGAGAATCTCTTGCCCACTATGTGAGCGATATTAAGGACAATGCAAAGCTATTATTGATGCCTTTATCAGAGCGAAAAATCGTGGAGAGCATAATCAGTGCAATCAATCCGGAGGAAAGGTCTCGTATGGTATTCATCGCTCTTCCTCAAAGTTTCGCTGATCTTGACAATTTATGCGTTCACTCTCAGAATATAGAGTATGCAGATCAACTGAACGTACATGAGACAAGATAAACTTCAATATCCGCGCTGTGGAAAGTCTCAAAGAATATCTTCTTCCAGTAATCTCTGTTACAGGGCTCCAGAAGGTCTTGCCGTTGATAAATCGAAGTCTCATTGTTTTAATTGTAAGAATATTGTACATTTTAGTAGAGAATGTCGTGCTAAAAGTGACGTTCAAGATAGGAACAAAATAGATGGCGTCCTTTCAAAAAACGTCTAAGGTATGAGGGGATGACTGGTTTTACTTCTCATACGGTTAAATTGCGGACAGGTCATGGTAAGCACTTTAAATTGCTCTAGCTAAAATGGGTATATCTGCCACGCGGGATTTCACACCTCATGTAGCAGCTGAAGTTAAAAATGTATCTTATTCCGCACTTATCGACTCTGGCTCTGCCAGAAGTTTTATTAAACAGAGCTTTTTTGAAAAGTTGAGAGGTCTATTAGGTACAAAAGAAGTGAAGGAATGTAAAGTGACTTGTGTCACAGCTTCGGATGAACCTTTACAAATAACAAACGCGGTCGACATTAAGATAAAGATTGTTAGATATACCTGGAAGTTTAGATTACTAATAAACCCAAAACTAACTACCGATATTATTTTGGGGTCCGATTTCATAAACCACACTGGATTGATAATTAATATGCGTGATAAGACGATATCGTTTCCCTTTGATCCTCTGAATGCCATCCCATTATGTTCCACTATCAACAACAGAGACCGCCAAGACGCAACTTTTGCCCCAACACACAGTACTTCAGAGGAAAGTAATAGTTCGCTTCCGGACTTTAGTCATTTGGAACCCTCAATGGCCGTCAAAGTAAAGGATATAATTCTCAGTTTTCCAGAAGTTTTCACATCCCGTTTGGGTTTTACTGAACTTATAGAATATAAAATCGAACTCTCCAATCCTTATCGTTTATCACCCCCTAAGATGGAAATTCTTCGACAGGAGGTTGACGAGTAATTGAAGAAAGATGTGATCGAACCCTCAAATTCAAATTATAGTAGTCCCATGTTTTTGGTACCCCAGGGAGAGGGGCGTTTTCGAGCGGTAATTGATTATCGTCTTTTGAACCAACTTATTGTTATAGAGAGTGTACCTCTTCCTGATCTACATCAGTCTTTTAACTGGTTTTCCGAAGCTCGTTTTACCGTATTGGATCTCAATCAAGCATACCACCAAATACCTCTAGCCAAGTGTTCTCGTCACTTGACGGCTTTCTGTACCCCCTATAACTTATACCAATTTAAAAGGGTCCCTTTCGGACTAGCAACAGGAGCCCGAGTTCTGACTCGGTTGCTTGACAAAATTTTTCACGATGTGAAGTTTAAGTTTTTTTACAATTATTTGGACGACGTAGTCATTTACTCCAAAACCTTCGAGGAACATATGCCGCATTTGTCGGAAGTTGCCAAACGCAGGCGGGGCTTACTGTAAACCCGCAAAAGGCGAAATTTGTTTTAAAAGAGTTTTCATTTTTAGGTCATAGAGTTTCAGCAAGAGGTAATAGTATAGATCCTGACCGTACTCAGGCTGTAAGAGATTTCAACCCCTCCTACAGACGCTAAAGGCGTTGGACGGTTTATTGGAATGGTGAATTTGTTCCATAAATTCATCCCTAATTTAGCAGAGAAAGCTGCATCTTTAAACCTATTACGCAAGAAAGACTGAAATTTCACTGGGGGGACGATCAACAGAGGGCCTTTGAAACCCTAAAAATGTGCAACACCCTGTGTTGCTTATCCCAAACTTTAACAAAACTTTCATCTTACAAGCTGATGCCAGTTCCGTAGCTCTGGGGGCAGTTTTATTGCAGGAAATAGATGGTAGTCGGCAGCCGGTGGCTTATGCTAGCCGTACCACACACTTCAAGAGAGAAAATCGTCTGCATACGAACCAGAATGCCTAGTTACCTTATTCGGACTGGATAAGTTTAAGCAGTATCTTGAACATGCTGAATATCTTTTAGAAACAGATAATCAAGCTTTAAGCTGGCTTCTCGCTCATCCACGTCAATTAGGAAAAATAGGACGTTGGATTATGCGCATAGCTTCTGTGGCGGCTTGCCCCCAGGTCATTTTTGTCACGATTTTCCAGCCAGGGCTCCCTGGCGTTTTTGTTTTGTTTGTTTGTTTTGCAATTTAATTTTTTTTTATATATAACAGAAAAAATACCAGAGACCATATGTTTTTTATATAAAGACACAGAATAATAAAAGATTATAGAAACCAGTCAAGTTCGCACCGCATTACCTGTAACATACAGAGAATTTAATAAAGAAGATTTTTGTTGTTGTGTACGCCGTTGTTTCATTTGTAGTGATAGACACTAGCCCACAGGTGTGGGCACGGCTACAAACTGGTGACCCCGAAGGAAAAAATAGAAACTAAACCGGACACCCATACAATAAGGAAGAAACCAAGGGTATGTAAAGCCTATTTCCTCAGTGTCAAAGCAACAAACCAAAAAAAATTCCGATATATTTGTTTCAAGTTTCAAAATTACAATATAACATTGGAAATAACCATATGATTAAGTAATTCAATTGAATATATTTTTTTTTCCAAGCCATAGCGTGAATAGAAAATATAAGCCTCGTTAAACCAAAAAAACTAGCTATCTAATAACAATAAATAGCTAAAGCCATAAGGGACACAGCGAAACATGCCAACCAAAAGAAAAACTCGGACGAAGCGGACGCCGCCTAAGGGAGAGCAAACGACACCATCTGAGCCAAGGCAGCAGCCTATGGTATTGCAACCGAACAACTGGCCCGAGACGTCGCAAAGAGCAACCCCAAAGATGCCCCACTTCTGCAACGAATTTATAGATACATGGCTCCGGCAATGTGAGCTCGTCATGGGGCAGGCAGGAATCCTGAACGAAGCCGATAAGTTTACATGCATCGCAGCCGCGCTGCCGACGGAGGTCATGGCACAGACACCAGCAGAAGACGGTGAGTATGCTAGGCTAAGGCAATTTCTCCTCCTCAGGTATGGCAGTACACCAGCACAGCGCCTCCAGCGGCTGTTCTCCGTTGGGGAGCTGGGGGACCGACGGCCCTCAGCGTTGCTGAGTGACCTCAGAAGGCTAGCAGCGGGAATAGCGGCCGGAGACGCTGTGCTAGTACACATATGGATGTCGAAATTACCAGAATTAGTGGGGGCCATAATCGCAGCGCAGCGACCAGGCACTCCTTCGGATGAGCTGGCACAGATGGCAGACCGCATTCTTGCACTAAAGCATGCTAAATCTGTAGCACCCGTAGACACCGCCGCACCCGACATACACCACGGCGCCGACATTACACACAACACGGCTACAGCAAAGGCGCCCTGCGATACCGCAGAGTATACAGAAATCGCAGGCGTCAAAGACCGTGCCCCCCACGAAGCAACACCACGACAACGGAAACGACATCCGAGATCACACAAATAAAACATCAAATCAACAGGCTTTCAGAACAAATGATAGCACTAACCATGTCCAAGCGTAAACCACACTACTGTTTCTTCCACGCGCGATTCGGCGCCAGGGCACGCAAGTGCGCACCTCCATGCGAATATTCGCAGGGAAACAGCTGGGCCAGGCGCTAGAGGCGGCAAACCCCCTGGCCTCCAACCACAGCCGCCTGTTCCTTACAGACCAACATTCTGGACTCACGTTCTTGGTAGACACGGGTGCGGAAGTCTCGGCCATACCACCCACACAAGCAGACGCGACATCACGCACTTCCACGCACGCATTAACAGCGGCCAACGGTACGACCATCAAAGTCTACGGAACACAATCAATGACAATCGATTTAGGGAAGGGCCTTAAGGCACAATGGACCTTCTACATCGCAGACATTGCGAGGCCGATAATAGGCGCCGACTTGCTTACCGCGCAGGGATGGACGGTAGACCTCAAGCACCAACTCTTACACGCATGCACAGACAGGCATATTAGGCTAACGACGCCTACCGCCCACACATTACACTCATTAGAGACAGGGGGCGCTTATGAAGCACTGCTACAAGAGTAACCTCAAGTAACCACAGCTCAGCGTTCCGTCACGCCCCAGGACACCAAGTGGAACACACTATCACCACCAAAGGGCCAGCCACATTCGCGAAACCGCGCAGGCTCCCACCAGATAAGTACAAAGCTGCTAAAGCGGAATTCGACATCATGGTAGAACGGGGGATCTATAGACCTTCCAACAGTCATTGGGCCAGCCCATTACATATGGTGCGAAAGAAAAACGGGGAATGGAGATCATGCGGAGACTATAGGCAATTAAATGCGCACACGGTGCCGGGTAGATACCCCCTCCCGCACATCCAGGATTTTGCCAGCGGGCTGGCAGGGAAATCAGTATTCTCCACCGTCGACTTAGAGAGGGCCTACCACCAGATACCAGTGGCTGCGCAAGACATTCCCAAAACCGCGATAATCACGCCGTTTGGGCTATACGAGTTTCCGCGGATGACCTTAGGACTTAGAAACGCGGCCCATACATTCCAACGATTCATACACCACGTAATATGAGGGCTGGACTTCTGCTACGCTTATATCGACGATATATTAGTCGCGTCAGTTGACGAATCCCAGCACCAACACCACCTCAGGCAACTCCTACAACGATTAACGGCATACGGTGTTACGATCAACGCAGCCAAATGCCAGTACGGAAAGCCGCGGGTCGAATTTTTAGGGCACGTAGTGTCAAAGGACGGCATTCAGCCAACGCAGTCAAAGTGCGACGCCAGTTTCCACAGCCCAAAACGGTTGAGGAGCTCCGCAGATTCCTAGGAATCATTAACTTTTACAGGCGCTTCATTCCGCACGCCGCGGACCTACAGGCACCTCTCTTGCAATACCTTAAGAACAGCAAACGCAAAGACAGGCGCCCGATTACCTGGTCCCCTGACACGCAAGCAGCATTTCAACAGTGTAGACAGGCACTAAATAATGCGGCGCAGCTCGCACACCCGCTTACCAATCCAACCCTACACTTGACCACTGACGCCTCGGACGTGGCCATTGGAGCGGCGCTATACCAGGTAGTGGACGCGAAACGACAACCCCTCGCGTACTACTCGAGAAGGCTCAGCGAAACCGAAAAAAATACAGCGCCTATGACCGGGAACTATTAAGGGCGTACGCGGCCATCAAACATTTCAGGCACTGGTGTACGCCGTTGTTTCATTTGTAGTGATAGACACTAGCCCAAAGGTGTGGGCACGGCTACATCTTCGTTTAAGTTCAGGGTACAGCACATTAGGGGGACCCAAAATATTATTGCTGATACGCTATCACGAATGTATGAAAACCCAACAAATGCAACCGCTATTAAGGACTCTAAAGTCAATAGCCAAATTATAAAACTTGTTCAGCCAACCGAATTTCCGGAAAGGTCCATAAATTCAATACAAGTTCTTGATCCATTAGCATATAGTGGTGTAAGCTCTCATCAGAGAAACAACCCGAAGCTTCTTAAAATTATAGAAGATATTGAGAAAAATGTTGACCAAACCCTTTTCTGTATGGAGAACAATATCTTATGCTTTGAACTTAAAGATGGTTCAAAGAAGGTAGTCATACTCCCTTCAATAATTGACATGCTATTCCAATATTATCACGAGTTCCCAGTCGGTGCTCACCTCGGCATATATAAAACGATAAATAAAGTAAAGCAGCACTACTTTTGGAAGGGAATGTACAAAAATATTGCCGAACGGGTTCGGATTTGCAAAATTTGCGCTGTAAGTAAACCAGCCCAAGACACTCAGCTAGGTTTCCTGCATTCCGATGTAGTTGAAAAACCGATGCAAAGATGTTTTTAGATTTCGTTGGCACGTTCCCCCGAAGCCGAATTGGGAAAACTATGTTGCTTGTGTGCGTAGACGCGTTCACTAAATTCGTCTGGTTAGAGCCGTTAACCGCGGCAATTAGTAAAACCACGATTAAATTTCTTCAAGAGAGAATATTTGCAGTTTTCGGAATACCTGCAGAAATCGTGACTGACAATGGATCCCAATTTACTTCGCAAGAGTTTAAACGTATGTGTTTTGCGAATGAGTGAGACATTTTACCACATCTCCTTACCATCCACGCCCAGCTCATGCTGAGATGTTTAACCGCAACCTACGTCCAGCGCTGCGAGCATTCCACTCGAACTCACAAACGCATTGGGGCCAAAATCTTACTTGGCTACATGAAGCACATCAGCACACACCTTTTGAGTTGATGTTTACTTTCGCTCATAGATGCCCTTTGTCTAGCCTTTGAAAAATAGACCAGTTGATACCTAATAAACCCAACGATATCAGAGAACATGGCTTCGGGCCAGGAGAAATCTACAGAGGAAGCTCGAGCTAAGAAAGCTTCGCTACGAAAGTCACGACGGGATAATCCGTTTGTGGAGGGGCAAACAGTTATGCACCGAATACATCCCCTAAGCTAGGCTGCTGACAAATTGGCCGCAAAATTAATGTTCAAATGGTCAGGTCCTTTTAAAATTAAAAGGTTTCTCACACCTGTTACCTCCGGGCTAGTTGATCCGCAAACCGAAGAACGGAGGAGAGCACATATCTCTCAATTGAAGGCTTTCCACGGAGATCTCGGAAATTGAGTGAGGATGATTTTGTATTTCACCCTTTCTTCCTGCCCCCCCTCGCTGCCTTTCCTTCCTTTTGCTTCTTCCACCCTTGCTTGTGCTTTCAGGGAGGGAGGGTGTGCCGTTGTTGATTCTTGTTTGAAGAAACCGCGCCGCGGAAGGCAGCACTTGGCTAAAGTGTAGTGCTTTTACAGTCAGTCGTTTCTGGGCATTGAGATAGTGTACACGTTTCCAGAAGACCATTATTATCTATTTTGTGAATAGGACAGTTTTAATTCATTAACATTTCTGAATGGATTATTAGTAATCTCTGTGTAATTTATAATTATTGTGTTTTGAAGTTAAATAATTGTTGCTGTGAGCCACTGTGTTCAAGTTTGTAACTGTAGAATTTAAAATAAGAGTTTGTAATGGCGATAACCAATAATTACTCTTCTTCTTTGCTGCATCAAGTTCACCAGCCCAGCCCTTACGCTTCAATAAGTATACAATAATCAAGTTAGAGCTTCATGGCTTTTATTATGCTGTTGATCATACACGTACTAACACATCATGCACATATATATATATATATATATATATATATATATGAATAAAGTTCAGAAACTCCTCACTACTCCTACTATTCTCAAGAAAATTCTGTGTCAAATGATGCAAACCGCTTGAAAATCCGACCAGCAGAATTTGCAATATTAACGCATTTCACGGAGGCTCCGCCGACGGCGCCCACCCGTCACCACTTGTAACATTCTCAAGAAAATGCTGTATCAAATGATGCAAGCGGGTTGAAAATCCGTCCAGTAGAATTTGCAACTTTCACAAGAATGTGACAGTTAACGGGGGAAAACTGCTTACTTTTTATAGATATAGAGTGTTTAAGATTAAAGAAAATCTTGGAACCGTTTTTGGGAAATGGGAAAATCATTAAAATGTTTCTTACGCTGAAGGGATTTGGGGAACTGTTGTTTGTAAGAGCTGTTTTTAGGGTTTTGGGAGAAATGGGATCTCTCTTACTCATTATTTGTGTCCAGTCACCCAGATTTATAGTTCAATGGAATCCTCCTTTTTGGGAAAATGCAAAATAAGGAAAAATCCATTCAGTGATGTGGTATTTTGGTTAAGATTTTTGACCAGAATTTCCCGTATTTGAGTGATAATCAAAACGGCATAACAGGTCTCAACTTCTTGAAATTCTTCATTTCTGAATTATTTCTACACACCCATTTCTATTAATCACGTACATCCAGATCATTTCCTAAAAACTAGTTTTTCGGACCAATCACATACCCACAACAGCAATATATATATAATTATGCATATATACATAAAACACTCACTAAAAAAACATTGTGTCCGTATTCAGACCCTCAAAATAGTTATTTATTTGATAAGTGAGAGAAGTAGGGCTTTTTATACACTTGAGTTCAGAGTTTGTTCGCACGAGTGCAGCGGGTGCATCAAACTGGACGAGAGTGTAAAAAATATTTAACTCACTTGTTGAATATTGAATTTTGTATGCAACCGTATTAAATTGGTTCTTAATTTATAGGAATATAAAAAAAGGCAAATACTGCGAATGTATTTCAATTCAAGACAAATAATCCTCTCTCTATAACCTGTTACGTTTGGTATAACCAGAAATCCGCTGTATTTGAGTTTATTATGATGTTGTTTTTGCGTATTGCCGCTAGATGTCGGGCTAATTAGAGCTGAATAATGTTATTGAATAGTAGTGAGAGAAAGTAATGTGTAACTGACTTGTGTTCCTTCACTAAATTTAGTCTAAAATCGTCACATTATTCAATGATGGTAAAAAAAGTGTATTTCCCCAATATTAAGTTAATACTCCAACAATAAGTGTATTACAGCACTAAGAGACAGTAGAAAGGATTTATTTAAAAAAAGAAAGTAAAACTTGTCTTCATTACTAGAAAGTAAATACTTACAAAACTCCAGTTAGAAGGCTTTCATCAGAATGTTGATTTAAAACGAGCGCACACTGTGACGGGTCGAATGTTGGATCGAAATTTGTGTATTGGATAGCTGAGAGAAGTTGCAGCAAGCAAGTGAGCAGCCAGACACCGCGCACCAATCTGTAACACAAGTCAACCTTCCAAGCAAAATTGATATATACTTTATTTATATAGTTACCTAAAAGAGGACATTTAATCACCATATTAGCATGGTCTTAGGCAGCAACTCTTTCCTTTTTTTTTATAAAAATTATGGTTGAATCACTGATGAGGGGGACTAAAAAGTAGTAAGTTGCAGCAATGAAGATAGACCATTTTCGGCTCTTGAAAGGATTAGAAGGGGACCTATTAGGTCCCCTGAGTCCAAAAAAGTGGTCCTTAGAAAGTAGTCCTATATATGTGTCTGTGTGTGGATGGATGTGTGTGAAAAGAATATCTCAAAAACAAAAGGTTGCAGGAAGTTCATACTTGGTGGTCCGTTTAGGTATTACAGCGTTTCACACGAATGTTTTTTATGTTGTTGCGAGAAACTTTTTTGTCCCAATTAGCTTATGCGTAGTAGATTTCAATCTTTATAGTATTCTTTCAATATTTTGTGGACCGCGCCAGTAGGGTATAAATGTTACAACTGGCGCAGCCCCTTCGTCCCCCGCCTACAAAATTCGCTGGATAGGAGGGTGTTCTTCAGCCCTTCCTCAGCTCACCGTAGCTAAGGCGATGGGGAGTGTGGTGTAGTGGGTATATAGCTGTCTCAACATTCCCTATATCATCATCTCTCTCACTAACGTTAGTAGCCCCCCTGTTCATCTATAGCCCACGCTCTCTATAGTTTGTAATTATAATATAATAAAAAATAAATAAATAAATAAATATTATAAATAAAACTTAATAATATTTGTGTAATCAAATACAAAATTTGTCATTTAGCTGTCTTATACTCTAGTCGTTACCCTTTGAGGTCACCAGCACTATTGTATTTGTTTTTTTTTTTATTTATAATTTTATAAAATTAGTAAAACGTAATAATAATTTTTTTAAGTGGGGATTTCTATATAACAACAGATCACCTTAATGCTGTATTCACTTAGTGTGTACAATGGCAGATCAGTGGAATGAGATTAAAGTTAGTGAAAACTATAGGAAGTTTATTACAGCATTACCAGGCATCACTTTAGCCAACATGGATTTAGCAATGACATATATCGATATAGATTCTAACTTGAAAGAATTAGAAGAACTATCAAGATCTTTTTTTATAAAAACCACTAATGGACACTATGAAAACTGCGAATGGTGTAATCCCAAAATTGCGATGAAAGCTGATGCCTGTGTGTGTGACAGAATAGGTTGGATATCGCACTATATTCATTGCGCCTTAAACTATTTGTTCGTTGAAAAAGAGGGGTAATCGATGTAATAGCATCTTTTAGATAACTTATTTCCTCAGTCGTGAACATGTCTACTTACATTGGATTACAACTTACAACAAGTTTCTCTTTGAATACTAGCAACACTAAGCTAGTGGTGCTAGGTTTGTCAGAATTAGGTGAACCTTTGATAGCTTTGAAATCACAAAAGAAGAGTGATCTTATCTATCTGACTGAAGAAGAATGGAATATGCTGCAAAATAGTAAGAAAATTTGTAATAATTTCTTTAGCAAGAAAAACAAACTCTCTACTAGTGAAATTCAATTGCTGAATTCAACAATATTCTTTGAAAAATTTTCTAGAAAACGTATGGTGATTCAAGGAAAAGCATCTTGGCTCGAAGAACTTCTGAAATATAATCCTCCTAAGTTCAGTTTATTTAGAAATGAATTTATCAAGTTAATGAGTTTATTCGAAAATATTAACAGACAATTTAGTTTTCTAAATAATCTATGTAAACCACTAGTTTTAAATTTTTATAAAGAAAATGTAACAAGTGATAAATAAATATAATTTTATAAACAATTAAATGTTTATTTTTTATTGCATTTATCCAAGAAGGTTTATTTTACTTTATTTATCTGGAATCAATTCTTTATACATTTTATGGTACATGTTGCATGTGACATGCAAATACGTGTGTATATCATCAGACTACTCTACGTGGGACTAAACTTCATTTTTTACTATTTTCTTCTCCAAGTAGTAAAGGAAGAAATGTGTAGGTTTATCAAAGTAATTTCTTTGCATATATTCTTCTACATGACAAATAAGAAGAAATGAGTAGGTTTTATCAAAATAATTATCGTTGTATATACTTTCCTTCACCATGGTCAGCACACTCACTTATAGTGTAAACAAAATAAAAAAAAAAATAAAAAAACAAGTACTAAGATTTCTAGCTCTGAATGTAGGACTATAGAAAAGATATATAAACAGTGAAGTTACTCTTGCAAGTTATTACTATTAAGTTTTGTTCTATTTGGTAAGAAACGGGGGTCCCTGTGGGTTTAGAAATGTATATATAGAGTGAAATATATCTTGCTAGTTAAGTTTTGCTTTATCAGCTAGAGAAGGCTCACCCAACACACAACAGTGAGTAACATTTAATGATTTGTACGTTTTTTTTTGTTTATTTATATTTAATTGCTATGAAAAACTGATCTAAATATTATCCTATACTTTTCTTATTTATTATTTATAGAGGTCCGATTTTAAAGAAGTTTTAAATAAAGTAGGCAGTTACAAAACAGAATATAAATCTATTAGAGACCTTGAGGAACATAAAATCTATTATATAAAATATTTTGAGAAAACAAACACTAAGTACGGGCCAGCCGTTAAGGTAACTTTGCAGACAGATAGCACTAATCATTTTTATAAATGTTACTTGCCAAAAGTGTTCAATGATGTTATTGAAGATGAACTTATAACTAACTATAAAGAGTTAAGCGTTGGACTTATTTATAAAGGGTTAAACCCGGATAAATCTTTCAAGATAGAATTTATTTAAATTTTTTAGACTGCACTTTAAAAAATAATTGCTAAATAATAGTTTATTAACATGCCTGTACTTAACAAAAGGTTAAACCCGGATAAATCTTTCAAGATAGAATTTATTTAAATTTTTTAGACTGCACTTTAAAAAATAATTGCTAAATAATAGTTTATTAACATGCCTGTACTTAACAGTAATCTCAGTAGTCAACTTGATGAAGTACCGTACACTAGGTACATTTGTATTCGATAATCATATATAACAACAACTTATTCCACAGTAAGCCATAATTATGACATAGATAATTTATTCGAGGATGAGTCAATCCAATTCTGTTTGGAGTGTGCTCTTCTTGTAATTGATCAGAATCTTTTACCGGGAAGGAACGTTGTGTTCTGTAAAGAGCACAAAGTAATTTTACGAAGAAATAAAGATCTGCACAGGGAGAAAAACAAATGTTTTAATTATTTAAAACATTTATTTGAATACCAACCTGTTGTACGTTGTAATAGTTGCGCTAAGGCGATTCGACATTTCTATTGGACACCAATTTAATAAAATATGGACAATTTAACTTGTAGAAATTGTGGACAGCGCTTTTCTATAACAGCGAATAAGAAACAACATCAAATTACTTGTAAAGAACAGTTTGCTGGAATCTGTTCAAAATGTGGACACCATTTTTACAATTTACACAATTTATTAAGACATGAAGAATTCTGTATGAGTGAACCTCCTATAAGAAAAGAAAACTAGAACCTAAAGTAGGAGAACTTCTAGCTCAACTAGAGGATGATGAGGGACTTCTCCTGTATGAAACAGGATTTGGTAATCGCTTAAAGTCATTTTTTATTCGCAGTGATAATAACTTTGATCTTCCACAGTTTCTTTCCTCAGTAAAAGATAAACTTATTTATCTCTTACAAAGAGAAACTCAAGAGCATAATGCAATTAAATTAAATTTATTTGTAGACTGTGTTTTAATAAATCAGTTAGGAGAGATTCTAGAAGCAGCAGTTAAAACAAAAAATACACAAGTCTTTCAGGAGTCAAATATTTCAGAGATACTCGATAAAGCTTTTCTGAAATTGGAAAAAGAATTGCAAGAAAGTCAATTAAAAAACAGTGGTTGGACATTATTAGCAATAGACGGTATTAGAACAAAAATAAATAAACATAATCCTCGTCGAGGAAGTACTTACATACCATTACCACCTAAAATAGCTAGTAGAAAAGCATGTATTAATGTGAAGAACTATGACAATAAATGCTTTCAATATTCTGTTCTTGCCAAATTCGTCACAAAAGATGCACAGAGAGTGAGTAAATACAACAGTCTACTGGATAAGTATAATTTTTCTTGCATTTCTTTTCCTACTCCACTTCATCAGATAAAAAAATTTGAAAAAGTTAACAATATTTCAATAAATGTCTTTGGAATAGATAATAATCAGCAAGTACATCTTTGAAAGTAAATAAAAATCCACTAAATGACCATAGAGACTTGTTATTAATTAATAATGATAAAGGTACACAGCACTATGTTTACATACAGAATTTTGAACGTCTTGTTCATAATCAACTATCAAGTAATCGTAGAAGTATAATTATTTGCAAGCGTTGCTTTACACACGTTTATGTAAATAATAGAGGAGAAGAAAGAATGGCCAAACACATGGAACTTTGTAATAAAAATAAACCAGCAAAAATAGAATTACCCACAGATAAAACCCATGTAAAATTTGAGAATGTAGAACGAGGAATACGTATTAATTTCGTTATTTATGCGGATTTTGAATCAATACTTCATCCTATAAAGAAAGAAGATGCTATCAAGAAAAATGTATCTCCTCCTTTTCAGAAACATGAAGCTATGAGTTTTTGTGCTTATATCAAACACACGGATGATATGAAAGAAATCTGTAATAATCTCCCAAAAAAACCTTATATATATAGGGGAAAAATGCACCAGCAGAATTTATGAAATTTATCAAGAGCATAGCTGAAGAAGTAACAAAAATTTATTCTTTAAAAACTCCCATGATTCCTTTGAGTGAAAATGAGAAATGTGAATTCAAAGCTGCAACAATTTGTTATATGTGCAATCAATTATTTAGCGAAAATGATAGGAAAGTACGCGATCATTGTCACATTACCGGGAAATTCAGAGGTGCTGCTCATAATAGCTGTAAATTAAGATACAAGGTACCAACAGTATTACCCGTTCTAATTCACAATTTAAGTGGCTACGATTCTCACTATATTGTAAAAGAGCTTGGTTACGATAAGAAAAGAATACATGTAATACCTCATACTGAAGAAAAATACATTTCATTTCCTAAAACAATTAATGAAAAACTTACTGTTCGATTTTTGGACACATTCAGATTTATGCCCACTAGTTTAGATAATTTAGTAAAAAACTTACCACAATTGATTGAGGTAAACAAATTTTATAATTCTAATCAACTTAAACTTGTAACTAGAAAGGGTGTGTTCCCATATGATTATGTCACAACCTGGGATAAATTAGAAACTGCATATTTACCATTAAAAGAAGATTTTTACAACAGACTTGCCGGAACATCTATATCAGACGAAGATTACCAGCATGTACAAAGAGTATGGACAATGTTTAACTGTAAAACATTGGGCGATTATAGCGATCATTACTTGCAATTGGACACTCTATTACTTGCCGATTGTTTTGAACATTTTCGTACCATCACTTTAAAGACTCATCAGCTTGATCTTTGCCATTATTATACCCTTCCTGGCCTATCTTGGGACGCAATGCTTAAATTCACGGGTGTGGAGCTCGAATTACTCCAAGATTATCAGATGGTCTTAATGGTCCAAAATGCTATTAGAGGAGGCATGACACAAGTTTCTCACAGATATTGCAAAGCAAACAATCAGTACCTCCCAGACTACAATCCAAATTTAGAAAATACATTTATTAGTTACCAAGACTGTAACAATTTATATGGTTTCCCCATGACAAAATGTTTACCTTACGGAGAATTTTCATGGATATCTTCGGAAGAGTTCAATTTAGATAGTACTGATGATAATGGTGAGTATGGATATATTCTAGAAGTGGACGTCACATACCCAAAGAAATTACATAAATTGCACAATTTTTTACCTTTCCTTCCTGAAAAATTGGAAATAAACAAGCAAAGAAAACTAATTCTAAATTTAAATGATAAATACAATTACATAGTGCATTATGTTACGCTAAAGCAAGCGTTGAAACATGGACTGCAATTACAGAAGATACACCGGATCTTAAAATTTCGACAATCTAACTGGTTAAAAAGCTACATAGATTACAATTCTACGTTCCGCGCATCAGCTACTAACGCATTTGACAAAGATCTGTATAAACTATATAATAATTCTGTATATGGTAAAACAATGGAAAATATAAGAAAAAGAAAAAATATTAAATTGGTATGTGATAATAAACAACTTGAAAAACTTATCGCTAAACCATCATTTCTTGATCGAACCATATATTCTGAAAATTTAGCTGCTGTACATATGAGAAAAACTGTAATTAAGTTTGATAAACCAATTTATGTTGGAATGTCAATTTTAGATTTGTCAAAGAATATAATGTATGAATATCATTATGATATCATGTTACCAAAATATGGACTGGATAATTTAACTCTTGCATACACTGATACAGATTCTTTTATATACCATATTAAAACCAATGACCTTTATCAAGATATAAAAAGTATGTTGGAATATTTAGACACATCCGATTATCCTATCACTCATTCTTGTTACTCAGTAGCAAACAAAAAAGTACTCGGCAAATTCAAAGATGAAGCTTGTGGGAGAATAATAACAGAATTTGTAGGTCTTCGGTCTAATATGTATGCCATACTTATTGAAGGGGAGGAAGTAAAGAAAGCAAAAGGTATTCAAAAATCTGCTCTAAGAAAACATAATCAATCAAAGATTATATTGAATGCCTTAATAAAAATTCACAAATTAGAACTATAGTGAACTGTATTCAATCCAAACACCACCAGTTAACTACTGTTGAAATAAATAAATTATCACTGTCGCCATATGATGATAAAAGAATAATTCAGTCTAATGGAATCAATACAAAAGCAATTGGGTATAAAGAATAATTGTTTATTAAATGTTTTAATGTAAGCTAGAAATCAAAAGTGCAGTCTTTTACAACATTGTAGACAATTTTTCTTTACATATTATTTGAGAAGAATTTATGTATTTGTAACTTAGAAATAAAAGTACAGTCTTTTTACAGTAAGGAATATTTTTACTTAATTTATTAAGTTTCAATGTATTTAAATAAAGTTAAGGTATGATTTATAAATTTTTTCCTACATTTGTAATTCAAATTTTACAACCAAGTATATTTGGGAAGAATTTATGTATTTGTAACTTAGAAATAAAAGTGCAGTCTTTTTACAGTAAGGAATGTTTTCTTACTTAATTATTAAGTTTCAATGTATTTAAATAAAATTGATTGTGTTGGGTAATAGTAGAAAGGTAATTTGGGTGTTTGGGGTAACATAACATTTGTAATTCAAATTTTATGCATATTATAAATTAAAAAAATTATAATATTTATATTTATATTTTATTCACTATCTCCTTCCTAAAATGTTTTAAAAATAAATAACTAAATGAAAATAAAGGTTAAAAAAAAAAAAAATGTTAAAATATATTAACTTACCCTTAGAAAAGTAGAAATCAAAATAATTATTTGTGCTTCATTATTAATCCTTTGATGTATACATCTTTCTTCACTATTGTTTGTAAAAATAATCACAATGTGATCTCATAATATGACTGCGCATTGTATTAATAAATACTTCTTTTGTAATTTTTGTTTTTATCATTTTTCCTTGAATAATATAGGTAAATAAAATGGGTAAAAAAATAAACAATTATTTAAAAAATTATTTTATTCCATTTTTTTTTAACCAAATACAATTCTGATTATGCAATTTATGTTCTTTGATTACTTCTTCTAACATTATCAGTCCACAATATACGCACTGAACACAATTACTTCTTATCCTGATGAATCCATCAAAAGTATTCTCCCGTACATTAGCATTTGCAAAGTCCACCTTTGAATAATTTTGAAGCATCCAATTGGCTAACATTTTTCCGAACTGTAGAGCGCAATTATATTTAGAGCCACTATGATAGCTGCACTTGTCAATACGTTGAAACGTTGATAAGATTTTTATTTTAGGGCAGCCAAAATATTGTAGGTTGAACACAGTTTTTCCAATTATATCACCAATAAATTTACATTTTTCATCTCCTTTGGCATATAGGAAGGTATACTTTGCTGTAGGCTCTTTTAATATATCATCTAATTCAGAAAAGTCCACATCACCGTCCTCCCATCTGATATTATGGAGGTTTTTGTAAATCCATCTATTGGGTGACGAGTGTGGGTTACCATATGTTGGCGGCTTGAATATCCAGTGTTTCTCTTGCCCAACAAAATCCACGATTGCTAGCTCCTTAACAATAAATGTGCCACCACTGTCTTGATAGCCTTGAATGTCTACCACTGCGCACATGATGATGATAAACTAAATGAATCTCCAATACAACACTTTACTATAAGATCGCCCCCACTCCTTTAAATTCTTCTCACCAAACCTGTAAGAGGATTATATTCTACAAGTGCATCATGCAAGATTAAAGCATAGGCTGTGGTATTAGCAGTGAATTCATTTGTCGTTTCCAACTCTATTCTAATATCTACTGAAGATGATCTAATTGCCTCAGACTGGCGAGAACAATCAATTACGATAATAGGAGCCTCATCTCTGAATTGTTCTTTGCTTAAAATAGGTTCATTTTCCTTTCCATAATAACTATGTTGAAAATTTTGATACATGTGATATA